>ML783435.1:51702-105187 GCA_009831015.1 Picea engelmannii | reverse complement strand
GGGGGTTAATCAATATGAGTACTTTATTACCACTTTTAACCACAATGTGTATTCTTTAACTTTATAAACAATATTCAACATTTTATCATTATCATTTAATGTATCATCAACAATATAAATAATCCATGAACAATAAGCAACAAAAAATACTCAGTACACCATAAATTTATGTGGAAACTCAATGCAAGAGAAAACCACATAATGCTTTTCTTATATGTTAGAAGAAATGCATTCATAGTGATATGAAAATCCTTAAACACCACATATTGCTGAAAATATATACATGCAATATCTAACTTGTTTCCGTATGATTTCTAGGATCTATTGAGGTGATTGCAAAATTTTGATGATGTGCTATTTACCCAAAACTCATAAAACTGAAGATTATATACCAAGATAACACATGTAACATGACTCACATATGCCAATTTAATGTATGATATTAAATTCCCTCATTCAAAAAAATAAAACAAATTCACCATTTAAATCCTTGTAAAATCATGAAACTTTTGACTGTAAAGTCGAGCACTTCCCAACTAGCTCAATTTTGTTTCTCCCGACATGCAAAAAATGCATTAAATACACATAAATGGAAAATTGAGTACAAAGTTTTAAAACTAACCTCAGATCACAAAACAAACCTCATATTCATGATCCTTACGAAAAATAAAGCAATTTTGATATAAAACACTTGAAATTCCATCAAGGTACCGTTTGACACGCTTTACGATGCAACACAAAATTAAGTTGTACTTGCACATACTTGCATACAATTAGTACAGTCTCGAAATCCATGCACCGTCCTTGCATCAAAATCCATACAGTCTCAGACTTTGTGCCTCAGGATGCATGTCCTTGGACTATGTCCCATTGCATTGGTATTTGTGCCAATATATAGGCTTGGCCTCCAAAACCACCTCCACATTTCGCTGCAACTTATTTACTATTTTAAGCAGAATCTCTGCTAAGTTTGGGACGTTCGCTGAGTTGGTTAAAATTTAAAACTACCCACTATTATGGTGGAGGTCCTTGGTTCGATTCTTGTTCCGTTGGCATATTCCACAGTTAATTTGTTTTATTCGTTGATTGGTTTTAATTCACATGGTATATAAAATATTATATATATATATATATATATATAGTCATACCAAAAAAATTCTTGCGTAATGTTTTAAGGTTAATCCCATTCTGTGAACAAGTGTGGTCGCGTGGTATGGGGTATGGACTAGGGGTTGGGGCTAGTCCTCGACCCCTTCCCCCCTCCAAACAAACCTTAATGCAAGTATAAATAAAACACATACCATATAATGTTAAGAACCAATCGTGTGGCTTGTTGGTTGTGGAGGGTATGTTAACCCTTGGAGACTATGGAGTTCAAGGGGTCAAATACCTTGGACTCCATAAATTTTTTATAACATAAACCATCACTGGCCAATGAGGGGTTGCCACGTGGCAACCCCTCATTGGCTGAACCTGTGCGATGTGTCGACAAACCATTCGACCACTTAAATGCCAACTCACTGCTGATTAGATGTGCCACATCATGTGTTGTATGATTGGGTGCCATGTCAGTGTTGACGTCACCATGCCATGTGTCACCCTCTAGTGGTGCCACATGTCACCTCTATTCTGCCTAGTTTGACCAAACTTTGACTGCCAATAACTTTTGCATACGAGCTCCGTTTGACGAACTGTTTGTGTCGTTAGAAATTTGACAATGGGCTCTATGAAATAATTTCAATTTCGAGACTATTTGAGATAGTTGAATTTTGAGCATTTGTGGATCCCCTGGGACCTTTGTGAGTGTTCCAGATCCTCCTAGATCACACCTTCCCACTGAAGAACTTTTGGACCTCCAAAAGTATAAATACTCAACAAAGTAGTGATGATAACTCTAATTCACTCTTCCATATTATTGAAATGCTCTGATTAGTAACTTAGTGATGAAGCTTCTTCACTCTTCCAACTTGTCGATTATTTTGGAATAAGTCTTCAATTTGGGTCTTCGATCTCAGGTACTAGATTAGTGCGCTTTTGTCTTCTTCTATGGCATACAGCTATGAATCTTTCCTATGTCTCTATAGCTAATATGATATATATAGCTCCGGTTCTGGCTTATTCTGGAATATAGCTTTGATTTTGGCCTCTAGCATTGTAGCTAATATGATATATAGCTCTGGTTCTTGCTTATAGATCCCTTGACAAAAAAAGTCTTGTTCAATGAATCTCTGCTATAACTGTATCTTGTATTTCAACATCCACTCCCATCTCCTTCTGCTAAAGATATTCTATCTCGGCCAATATGAAACCAAGTCAAATGTCGATCTATGCATTGCCCATTTGGACTCTTTGTTATTGTATTGATGATGTATCTATAGAAGTCCCTGAATGAATACTATGTTCATTGTCTCTCCCACCTTGGGAAAACAATTATGCTTGTAATTTATCATCTGTACTTGCCTTGATTGTTTATGTTTAAGGTACACATCGTTTGAACATGATATAGTATTAAAGATGCTTATAGCATGCACCTTTATGTGCCTCTTTAAAAGATGATTGTTTCTCCTTTACCAGCTCTAGATTTTTTTTCATTACTTTGATGCTCTTTCCTCTCTTGATCTACATGTTCTAACTACCTACATTCTTTTGTTCCTTTTCCTTTGGTTCTTCAGAATCAAGAATATTGACTTAGACAATTCAATCCATATGTATCCCCTTAGTTGATTACAAGAAAAAAAAATTGTCCATATTGTTGTCTATAGGCTTTAGAAATCTTCATAATGAGATTCCTCTCACTGTAAAACAACATGTATAGGCGGCTATCCATAAATATATTTAATGAGATTCCTCTCACTCTATAACAAAGTGTAAATATGGCTATCTAGAAACATGTAATGAGATTACTCTCACTCTTTACATCATATAAGGTGGCAATATAGAAACACTCTTTACAAAATACCTCTCACTCATACAAGGTGGCAATATAGAAATTTACAGAGTCCCTCTCACTCTTATAATTTACAATGAGTGACTTACAAGCCTTCTGATAGACTTCAAGAGATTTCACATATGCATATTATATTTACAAAATATACATATTCACAAAAATTTAAAGTTGGTTTACTTATGGACTCATTCTCCCCAATGTACTGGGAGGAGTCTCACAGCTTCCAATCTCTGACAATGCCTTTGACACTGATGTTGAATCTGACATTGAATTTGATGCATAATCTGATGTCGAATCCAAGTAACCATTGGACCATATTATCGGTCTTCCCAGTAACCTGTATAACCTCTCTTTGCATATACCAAGTAATATTGTTGTGTCTGGAGTAGCTTCTCTTGCATTCACAAGTACTCGTCCATTCTGAAATGTAACTACATAGCCATCATCTTCAAATGATGAAATTGAGAGCATGTTTACTTTTATGTCTCGGACATACAACATCTTTTTTATTCCTATAAATCCTCTCGACTCGAGATGGAATCTTGCATATCCATACCTCTTTATTGCTTGTCTGGTATTGGTTCCATATCTTGCAAAGCAATTTGTGAAAGATTTTGAGAAAGTAAAAAATATTGATCTCATCCCGATCATGTGGCGAGATGAGCCAATGTACACAAACCATTCTTTGATGTCTTCATAAATCAATTTTCCAAGACCATCCATTAGGAAGTATTATTTTCCAAGCCTTTTAGTAAGACCACTGACTTCATCTAGAGTTGTTTCTTGTCTTCTCGCAAGTGTCTTTTCATCCTTCAGGTTTTGCTTCAGACATAAGTGCAGCTAAAGTGTCCAACACTTCTCAATGTGGTGTCCACTCTTACCACAATAAGAGCATAGTGTCTTGTTCCACGATCCCTTCTTATCATTCCTCCTTTTCCTCTGACTTGAGAAATGATCTGCCTTTGTCTACTTGAAGGGATTTACTGGCACATATTGTCTTCTCGGGTACTCCTTCACATCATGGCTACTAGGTCCATTGGAAGTACATGGATAAATAGACCATTCACCAGTGGGAAATGTCTTCATTCCTTTTCCTGTATCATGCACATCTTTCCCTCAATATGCCTTGCACATGTTACTCTTCTCTGGAATGGAAGGTAAGGCCAATTTCTTAGGTAGGATTTCTTCATCTAAGGTTCTCTTTGCTTCAACTACCCTCAAGTTCTCTTCATCTTGATGGGAATATGAAGAGTCTTATTTATCAATCATGTCCTTGGAAGGACATGCATGCGAGACTATATCATTCTTTGCTTGTCCAACTTTACTGATTGATGGTGCCATCTGCAACTTTCTATCTAGTTCATGAAAAATACTCAGGTGGAAATTTTTATGACATAATAGTCGATCTTGCAGCCTTTGCTTCTCTTCCTCAAGAGCTTGCATTTGCATTCTTAACTCATAATTCTCTCTCTGGATTTATTGATTAATGTTCTTTTGGACTCTCAACTTCATAAGAACCTTACTCATCTTGCTTCCTTGAAAAGAGCCTTCAATATCTTCACCAACTTGAGCTTTATATCTCATCACATCAACAACTTGAAAAACACATCAAAACTAGCTCTGATACCACTTCTCTCAAAGAAGGGGGATCAAACTACCTCCTCTGATACCACTTGATCCGAAAATATTTAGACACCACTTATCGCTGAAAATATATACATGCAATATCTAACTTGTTTTTGTATAATTTCTAGGATCTATTGAGGTGATTGCAAAATTTTGATGATGTGCTCTTTGCCCAAAACTCATAAAACTAAAGATTATATACCCAAAAAAGACATGTAACATGACTCACATATGCCAATTTAATGGATTCTCTTAAATTACCTCATTCAAAACAATAAAATAACTTCACCATTGAAATCCTTGTGAAATTATAAAACTTTTAATTGTAAAGTCGACCACTTTCCAAACTAGCTCAATTTTGCGCCTCTCGACATGCAAACCAATGCATTAAATACTCATAAATGAAAAATTGAGAATAACATTTTGAAAATGACCTCAAATCACAAAACATACCTCATATTCATGATCCTTGCGAAAAATCGTGCAATTTTGATATAAAACACTTGAAATTCCCTTGAGGTACCATTTGGCACACTTTACGGTGAAACACAAAATTAAGTTGTACTTGCACATTCCTCTGTACAATTCACACAATATCGAAATCCATGCCATGTCCTTTCCTCTAAATCCATGCAGTATCAAACTCTTTTCCTCGAGATGCATGTCCTTGGACTATGTCCCATTGCATTGGGATTCATGCCAATATACAGGCTCAGCCTCCAAAACCACCTCCACATTTGGCTGCAACTTATTTACTATTTTAAGTGGAATCTACGCTAAGTTTTGGGCGTCGGCTGAGTTGGTTAAAACCACCCGCTATTATAGAGGAGGTCTTTGGTTCGATTCTTGTTCCATTGGCATATTCCATGGTTAATTTGATTTATCCATTGATTGGTTTTAATTCACATGGTATATATATATAGTCATACCATACAAGTAATGTTTTAAAGTTAAGCTCCTTATGTGAATAGGGGTGGTCACGTGGTATGGGGTATGGATGAGGGGTTGGGGCTAGTCCTCAGCTCCTTCCGCCCTCCAAACAAACCTTAATGCAAATGTAAATACAATATGTACCATATAATGTTAAGAATGAATTGTGTGGCTTGCTGGTTGTGGAGGGTATGTTAACCCTTGGAGACTATGGAGGTCAAGGGGTCAAATCCCTTCGACTCCATAAATTTTATATAACATAAACCATTACTGGTCAATGAGGGGTTGCCACGTGGCAACCTCTCATTGGCTGAACCTGTGCCATGTGTCGACAAAACCATTCGACCACTTGAATGCTAATTCACTGTTGACTTTGACCCCATAAATTTTATATAACATAAACCATTACTGGCCAATTAGGGGTTGCCATGTGGCAACCTCTCATTGGTTGAACTTGTGCCACGTGTCGACGAAACCATTCGACCAATTGAATGCTAATTCACTATTGACTGGATGTGCCATGTCATGTGTTGTATGAATGGGTGCCATGTCACAGATGATGTCACCATGCCACGTGTCACCCTTTGGTTTCCACATGGCACCCCTATTTTGCCTAGTTTGACCAAACTTTGATTGCCCATAACTTTTGCATACAAGCTCCATTTGACGAATCCTTTTCACCATTGGAAAGATGATGGCGATCTCTACTCAATGATGCCAATTTCAAGAAAATTTTAGATGGTCAATTTTTGAGCATTTGTGGATCCCCTGGGACCTTTATGAGTGTTCCAGATCCTCCTAGATCACATAGGAAGCACCAAATTCCTTATTTTCAGCTACAAATGGAAGGAGGCTCCAACCCCCTATTTTTTAGGCTCCAACCTAAAGGAAGCTCCAATTCCCCAATTCTCTGGCACCAACTGGAAGGAGGCTACAACTCCCCTTCCTTGCCTCGTCCAACCACCTAGAAATATAAATGTAGACAATCTGTCACTACCGCTGAATCAATCAAGCTATTACTGATATATGACTGTCACTGCCACAACATGTCATTGTTTCCATACTTCATCAATTTTTACCACTCAAACTCTTTTGCCTCAAACCTTCATACCAAGATCCACAATAATGTCTTCCAAATCAAATACTCATGAACTACTAAGACATTTATGTGATAGACTACTACAAAATATAGACCCTAACATACACAATAAACCATACCTCTCAAACTGTAGCTGACCTGATGAAATTGATCTTTTGTACTTCAATTTTCCTCAACAGATCCGCACCCTGTGCTTTGCAAACTCGCATATGTCCCCGCTTTGTCCCAATATGGCTTGCAAATGGCTGTGCTCTTCCTTCATTGCAACTTGCGGATAAGTATGATTCTCTGTGCATTCATGTTTTCCTTCTCTGAACCCTGCGTATGTCCGCAACTCTCTGAGTATGCATCTCATGGATGTCAATGTTCTTCCTTCATTGCAACTCGTGGATAACCTCAGGAAAACCCTAGAACAATAAGCTCAACTTCATCCATTCAACTCCTGCAACTTCTCTCTTCACTAAACTTCGCTGCCTCAGACTCACTGCGTCAGATATGTTAATAATACTTGCCCATAATACTTTACAAGATAAATATTCAATGTGCTCAATAGGTGTGAATGAGAGCCTCTTGAAGTCTTATTTATACCTTCCAAGTGACTTCCTTTAGGGGCTAGCTTGTAACTGTTTTACCCCTTTTTCTTGTTTTAGGGATAACCCACACTCTCTTGTTGCAACTGCTTTACCCTTAATTAAATTCTTGTTGCAACTACTTTACCCTTAATAAATGACATGTAACTTCTTTTTGACATTCTAGGGGCTTCTAGATCATTCTTCAGGGTCCTCCAACTTTAGAAGACCATAACTTCTCAACCGTGAGGAACCGCGTGGTGTACCACATATCATTGGAAATGGCATGATACATATTGTCCATCCATGAATGAGTTACTTGCATTTACACATGTCCTTTTTCCTCGATCAACTGCATGTTCCATAACCATACCTTCTGGGCTTCCTGACTTTTTCAAGGGTTGACATCAATGCCAACTAATCTTTCAACAATATCTCCCTTTGGCATTGACGACAACACTATGATGCACTATCTCAACACGGATGGAATGGAAACACATATGTGCATTCTTATGCTCCCCCTGTGACCATCGCTCCTTCTGCCTTTATACCTCTGATATTTCTCTCTGTTTCCCTGCATCTACTAATTCTCTCCCCCCTTGACATCAATGGAGAAGGGTAACATTCCTTGGGGCTGATCCCCCTATCTGAAATCTCCTTGGGGATGCTCCCCATGTTTGCACTCTCCTTGGGGCTGCTCCCTCTGTCCAAACTCTCCTTGGGATACTCCCCCTGTCTACACGCTTCAGATCGTTCTGTTGACTTTTTCTCCTCATGGTGCTTCCTCGTGTAAATCATTGACATATATGAAAAGAATTAAAAAATTCTTGACACTAAGTCATTATGACTTGTCATATTTACTTCTTCTCTCCCCCTGTCCTGTTGTGCTTTATGTTGTGAAGTTCACTACAGGTCAGAAACTACTCCAAGTATTTGTCAAAGATACTCAAAAATCTCCCTCTGAAGAGGTTTAGTGAAGATATCTGCAATATGCTCTTTTGTCCCAATGTACTCTATCTTGATGTTCTTCTTTGTAGTTTGTTCCTGTAGAAAGTGATACTTGATCAGGATCTGTTTTGTCTTGGAATGGATCAACATATTCTTAGATATAGTAATATCATTGGTGTTATCACAAAGTATCAGAACATTATCACCATAGTCCACTTGTATATCCTTCAAAGTTTGTTTCATCTAGAGAACCTAAGTATAATACATTGTTGTGGCAATGTATTTTTCTTCTATTGTAAACAATGATATTGATGACTACTTCTTGCTTAATCATGATACCAAACACTCACCAAAATAGAAAGTTTCTCCACTTGTACTTCTTCTGTCATCAATGCTTCCAGCCCAATTTGTATCTGTATAATAAACTAGAGATAGTTCATTTCCTTTTGGATACCATAACCCATAGTTTTTGTTGCTTTGAGACACCTGAATATTCTCTTTACTACTGTAACATGTGTTTCCTTTGGTGCTACTTTAAATATTGCTACCTTTCCAACTTCTTGCATCACATCTGGTCTTGATGACGTCACATAGAGTAAGTTGTCAATCATTGATCTGTAAAGTCTCCGATCTGCATCCTTGGATTCATCTTCTTTTATCAACTTGCAACTAGTTTTCATAGGAGTACTTATGGGCTTACAATATTCCATTCCAAACCTTTTTATCATTTCTTTGATATAATTGGTTTGTGAAATAAATATACATGTATCACACTGATATATCTAAAGTCCCAAAAATAACGTCAACTCACCAACCAAAGACATTTCAAACTCATTCTGCATGTCTTTAGCAAACTTTTGATTCATGCTATCATCATCGCTTCCAAATTTAATGTCATCGACATAAACTTCAATTATTAATATGCTATCACAAACCCTTGTTGTTGTAAATACCTATCCAACCTTGAGTACAATGCTCTTGGGGATTTCTTGAGACCATACAATGCTTTCTTCAATTTGCAAACACAGTCTTCCCTTTATGACAACTAAAATCCTTCTGGCTGCTTGATGTAGACTTCTTCTTCTAACTCTCCATTTAGGAAGGCTGATTTCACGTCCATTTGATATACCTAAATATTCTTCGAACATGCGTAAGCCAACATTAATATAATTTCTTCCATTCTGGCAACCGAGGAAAAAGTTTCTTCGAAGTCTATTCCCTTTACCTGAGCATATCCTTTGCATACTAACCTTACTTTATTTCTAGTTACCCGTCCATTCTCATTTAGCTTGTTTCTAAATACCCATTTTGTGCCAATCACATTCTTTTCTTTAGGTCTAGGAACCAATTCCCACGTGTCATTCTTCTCTATCTAATCCAATTCTTTATCCATATCCTTATTCTAGTGTTCATCCTTTTTGGCCTCTTCAATACTTCTTGGTTCAATTGTAGATAACAATGCTAGGTTTTGTTGTTATGGTGATATTCTTCTTCTTCGAGTTTCAACTCCCGCATCTTTATTCCCAATAATTTGTTCTAGTGAATGATTTTTCTGTACTCGTCGGCTAGGTGTCGTAGGAGGTATCTGTTGTTCATCTTCCTCTTGTTTTTCTTCTGGCTACTCTTCATCTTTCGCTTTTTCCTCTACTTCTTCTTTTATATTTTCCTCTTCATCCTTCTCTTCTAAGTCTTTGCTTCCTTCTTTTTCCTTCCATACATCTGTCTCATCAATCATTACATGGATGCTTTCCACGATTTTGTTGAGTCTTGGACTGAAACATTTAGATTCTTTGTTTTTTCTTGAATACCCAACTAGTATTTCTTTGTCAAATCAGGAGTCAATATTTTCGATCTTGCCATCTTCTCTTTTGATATAACATTTTCTTCCAAATACTCATAAATGATTCACATATGCAAGTCTTCGTTTCCATAACTTGTAGGGAGTCTTATTACTGTTACTTTTGAGCATTCCTCTGTTTAGGATGTGAACTGTTGTATGAACTACTTGTGCCCAAAAGATATCACTCAACTTGGAATATTTCAACATGGTTCTGGCCATTTCCGGTACGTTTATGTTCTTCCTTTCAACCACTCCATTTTGTTGAGGTGTCTTGGCTGCCGAGATCTATCTCTTTATTCCATGTTCGCCACAAAAATCCATGAATTCCTTTTGTTGAATTTTCACTATGTTAGGATCAAGCATGGTTTTTATTTCATTTTTATCATTTACTTGAACCATAGATAAATGCAGCTACACCATTAACAATTGCTACAATAACCAAGATCACAAGAAGAAATACCATGCACAAAAACACAGGAAATATATTGGGAAACCCTTCTCAACAAGGGAAGAAAAACCAACAATCCTTTTCTATATTCTAAGAGAAATACCTCCCACACCATAGACCTAGCACACAAAAGGGTGCTCTCCAAAACTAAGAAGACTAGTGCCCAAGAGAGGTGTGCACTTTAGCCCTAGAAGATGTACTTGATGAAATTTCCAAAATTACACGTGTGTTGTTTTTCCTCAACGAGGAAATCACTTTTATTTATACTAGACTGGACACATCAAAAGTGGTGTCTATTGGCACAATAGGGTCGAACTCAATATCTCAAAACATAATTAATAATTACCATATTAATTATCTTTTACATTAATTATCTTTCACTTTATGGTGGGGCCGACCTATACCCTTTACATCACAATCAAGGTTACATGTAAATATAACTCTTAGACAATATAGCAAGGGATCTCACACACCCACTAGTTCTCAACCACTAGGGGCACATCCACCTATGCTCAACCACAAGGATGTCCAACTCAACATATCTCTATCTCATTGAGTCTCATAGGAGAATCATCTGGACACACACTCACTAGTGCTCAGTCACTAGGATCACGTCCACCTGTGCTCAACCACATGGATGTCCTACTCAACAGATCTCTATCTCACTGATTCTCACAGGAGAATAATTTGGAGTACCACATCATCTCAACTCTCTAAATAGAGGAGAACAATAAGCCCATCACATGGTCTCCTTTATCCCTCACAAGGGTACAAATCTTTTCATCTCAAATGACACACCCATATCATGGGAATCTTCCCTACACAGAGGCACAAAATGTTCCATATTCGTCTTAGAGGGGAAAAACACACCCATCTCATGGGAATCCTCCCCACACAGGGGAAAACAACATTCCATCTTTTTCTTAGAGAGGAAAGCCACACCCATCTCATGGAAACACCCAACTCATGGGCTCTATCATAGGCTAACTCACTCAATCTATGTCCTAGAGGATGTCTCATGCAACTGTAATAATCAACACTCCCTCTCAGCTAGGGAGGCATTCTCCACCAGTCCAAGTATTTCACGGAAGTACTTGAACTTCATCTTGGAAGGAGATTTGGTGAATATATCTACAATCTGCTCCTGTGTAGGAAGGTATTGTACATGTACTGCTTTCCTCAGCACCATGTCTTTGATATAATTCTATTTTATCTTAATGTGTTTCTATCTATCGTGAAACGCAGGGCTCTCAGAGAGCTTCACACAATTTTTTTTTTATCAAAATGAATAATGGTAGGATCCATCTCACGATCAAATAAATATGTCAGGAGCTTGTGAATCCACATTGCTTCATAGACTACCACACTCAATGCTATATACTCTACTTCTATGGTACTCAAGGCCACAAAGATCTGTTTCCTGCTGCACCAGGAAACCATGGCAGACGCCAAGGTAAAACAACAATCAGATGTGCTCTTCCGAGACACTGTTCTTCCTGCCAAATCTGCATCGACATATCCTTGCAAGCTCAAGTCTACACTGGAGGCATATCTCAGGCCATATCCAACTATGCCTCGTAAATATCTCAATACATGCTTTGTTGTTATCCAGTGAGTCTGTCTCGGCTGACTCATGAACTAACTAAGTAAATTCACTACATAACATATATCGAGTCTGGTGTTAACCAGATACATCAATGATCCAATCAGCCGTGGGTACAAATGTGGATCAATCTTTCCCGAATCAGTAGAAGCATCATTAATTTTCTTCGAATCCATCACCATCAGTGTAGGCATGGATTTTCACTTTGTCATACCGAACTTCTTCAATATCTCCACTATGTATTTTCCTTGACTCAGGAAAATCTCATTAGTTCTCTGCCATACTTCTAGTCCCAAGAAGTAGTGCATCATACCCAGATCCTTCATCTCGAAATCATAAGTCAATGCTCGCTTGCATTCAACAATAAGTCTTTCTGAACTGGTAAGGAATAAATCATCCACATACATGACCAAGATCAAACACTTGCCACCAACAATATCATAATATAGGTCTGGATCAACAACACTCTTGCTGAAACCCAACCTCATGAATAATCCATCCAACTTCTCGTACCAAGCATGAGGTGCCTGCTTTAGTCCATATATGTATTTCTTCAATCTGTACACATGGGATTTCTCATCGTATATCACGAATCCATCTAGATGCTCGATGTAAACTTCTTCCTCAATCTCACCATTGAGAAAGGCTGTCTTTAAATACATCTGATGTAGTTTCCAAATCATGGATGATAGTATGGATGGAAGTGTATCAGGTTACTGGATCAAATGTCTCATCATATTCAACTCCCTCTGCTTGTGAGAATCCTCTGGCTACAAATGTCACTTTGTATTTCTCAACAGTTCCATCAGCTGCATGCTTGATCTTATAGATCCACTTGGAAGTCACTGCAGACTTCTTGTCTGGTCTCAGAAAAATATCCCATATATCATTCTTCAAAATGGAATGATACTCTTCTGTCATGTCATCTTTCCATACCTGCTGACCTATTGTTTCTCCATGACAAGAAGGCTCTGTATCAATAATGTGGCTCATGGTTGAAGAATATCTCAAAAAATCTTTGGTCTCTTGCTCTCTCGGAATGTGATTTGAGGGGCTACATGTGTCTCTGCCTCTTACAAAGTTTGTTGAGACAGGGCATTCCTTTTATGGCCTACTGCGATGTCTCTGGGGATATTAGCTGGAGAAAATGGAATAATGGTTGACTCCCTTTGAACAACTGAAGGGGAGAAGGTAATGTATCTTCCTTCTTCTCAAATAGTTTGAATCCCTCTTAGTGAAGTAACTCCCTTTGAAGTCTGAAGGATAGATATCTTCCTTTTCCTGTTTGCGAACCTAGAGATATCTCATGTCTTCTCAGGTCCTCTACTGATTCTACAATATTTTGATGACCTCCGTACTAGGATAATAACCAAGACGGCCTCCCGTACTAGAATAATAATCAATCAATAAAGGTTGGAATCCCGTACCAAGGATGATGGTCCAAGTCATGAGGGCTCCCACACTAGGGATAATACCCTTGACTATAAAAAATGCAAACAACTAAAGGTTAATGATTAAATCAAACAAATTACCTTAGTCTATAGTCATGCTCAATCTTGCATTTTTTTTAGAGGAAGTAATCCTCATCTCTCATGTCTTCATCCTTTTGAGGTGGGTTTGGATCAATGTCAGTGGTGGAAGCATATTGTCTTCCTTTCTTTTTGGTAGGAAAATTTCTCACATAATGTCCATACTTGTCACGTATGAAGCACTAGATCTTTGACATGTCTCTTCTTTGATCATAACCTGAAGCTGATGAAGTCTTCTCATCTTTGAATGTTTTCCTGAAGTTTCTTTTAAATATTCCTCCTTTATTTGTATGAAGTCCAAGAGCATGATTACCATCAGGAGGTAAGTCTTCCACTCCTCTAGCTCTAAGTCAGATTTCTTCTTCGGTACAGTCTATCCACAAACGATCAAAAGTAGGTAGTTTTTCTCTTCCATTGATACTTTGAAGAAATGGTTCCCAATGTTTTGGAAGAATATTGAGAGTGGTCAAAACAAGTTCTCTGTGACATATGATTTCTCCAATGGCACCTATATGATCTCTGATATCTGACATCTTCATAAAGAAGGAAACATCGATGTCACCTTTTTTCATCTTGATATTTTGAAGCTGGCCTTTCAATGTAAGATCTCTTTGGGTGTTGTCACACTCAAACATATTATTTAGTACTTCATACATTTCATAATATGTCTTCAGGTTTGCAATACAAGGCAAGAGATGATCTCTTACTGAGTAGATCATTATCTTCCTTTCCTTGACATCTTCTTCCTTCCTTTCTTCCTTCTCTTCATTGGTATTTGTCTCTGGTAAATCCCTTTGTATTGTCCACAATATATCTTCCTCTTCAAGAGTGATATGAAGTCTTGACTTCCGGGAGCTGAAGTTTCTTAATCCATCAAGCCTATCTTCCACCAAGGTTTTGTTCTTCATATTTCCAACTAGGCTAGAAAACCTAACGGCTAGGTTAGGCTAGCAACATTTGGGCTTATGACTGCCAACAATAAGACTTGAAAGTCAGAAGAACACTGGTGAGATGAAAATTTCCTTCAATGAGCTGCATAAACCCTAATTCTGAAATTTTTGGAGAAAGGTGCGAAAACCTAGGGCCAAAAGTCCAAAGTGCTCGAAAATGAAATCTGAAGCCTGCTGGAGGTGCGCCGAGGGAGGCCGTACATAGCCATATAAATTTTAGCCTCAATGTCCAAGTTTAAGGTGCTGAAATACCTAAAAAAAGGAGGGCCATACCAATTTTTTCGAAACCCTAGGAGGGTCATATAGTTCTTCAAAATTGAGAGGATGATTAGTAGATGCTTGTGCAATGGGTTCTTCAAGACCTATGCTCTAAAACCATGTTGAATTTTCACTATGCTACGCTCAAGAATGAGGTTTATTTCATTTTTATTATTTACTTGAACTAGAGACAAATGAAACTACACCATTAACAATTGCTGCAATAACCAAGATCACAAGAAGAAATACCATGCACAAGAACACAAGAAATATCCTGGGAAACCCTTCTCAACAAGGGAATAAAACCCAACAATCCTTTGCTATATTCTCAATAAAAATACTTCCCACACCATAGACCTAGCACACAAAAGGGTGCTCTCCAAAACCAATAAGACTAGCGCCCAAGAGAGGTGCGCACTTCAGCGCTAGAAGATGTACTTGATGAAATTTCCAAAATCATATGTGTTTTGTTTTTCCTCAATGGGGAAATCACTTTTATTTATACTAGACTGGACACATAAAAAGTGGTGTCTATTAGCACAACAGGGTCGAACTCAATAAATCAGAATATAATTAATAATTACCATATTAATTATCTTTTACATTAATTATCTTTCACTTTATGGTGGGGCCAACCTGTACCCTTTACATCACAATTAGGGTTATGGGTAAATTTAACTCTTAGAAAATATAGAAAGGGATCTCACACACCCACTAGTGCTCAACCATTAGGGGCATGTTCACCTGTGCTCAGCCACAGGGACGTCCAACTCAACAGATCTTTATCTTACTAAGTCTCACAGAAGAATCATCTAGAATCACACTCACTAGTGCTCAGTCGCTAGGATCACGTCCACCTGTGCTCAACCACAGGGACGTCCTACTCAACAAATTTCTATCTCACAGGAGAATCATCTGGAGTACCACATCGTATCAACTCTCTACAAAGAGGAGAATAGTAAACCCATCACATGGGATCCTTCAACCCTCACATGGGTACACATTGTTTCATCTCAAATGACACACCCATATCATGGGAATATTCCCTACACATGGGCACACAACGTTCCATCTCCGTCTCAGAGAGGAATGACACACCCATCTCATGGGGATCCTCCCCACATAGGGGCACACAACGTTCCATATTTGTCTCAAAGAGGAATGACACACCCATGTCATGGGCACACCCAAATCATGGGATCTCTCATAGGCCGACTCACTCAGTATGTGTCCTGGAGGATGTCTCACGCAACTGTAATTGTCAACACCTTTGATGTAAACTCTCCTCCATTGTATGATCTCAAACTCTTGATTTTCAAATCCATCTTGGTCTCAACCATTGCTTTTATATATTGAAGTGTTTGAATGCCTTTGATTTCTTCCTGAGAAAACAAACTGTAGTCATTCTTGTGTAGTCATCAACTAGTAGCATAAAATATTGTTCTCCATTCAATCCCTTCATTCTTGTAGGTCCACATAAGTGAGTGTATACGATATCCAATTGTTTTTTCATGGAATACTATTTTTATTTGAACATGGTCTTGTTTTTTTTTCCTTGTAGACAATGCTCACATAGAGTATTTATTGGCTTTGAAATCGTAGACATTTCTTTCACTGCTTCCTTTCTGCAGATTTTGATAAGGTTATCAAATTTCATGTGACCCATTCTTCTGTGCCGGAGCCAACTTTCATTTTCCTTTCCTAAGAAACATCTTTCCATTCCAATCTCATTCATGACATATATGTTGTTTGAGGTTCTTCTAGCTGTAGCCACCAATTTGCCTGATCTCACATTTTTTTGAGTCAAACAAAATTTGTGTCCTTGATCACACATTTGACTAACACTAAGAAGATTGTGCTTTATATCTTTGACCAATAGAACATTTTTTTCCTTGGCATATTTGCTCCCAAGTTTGACTATGCCTCTACCTGTTATTTTGGCTGAGTTATCATTTCCAAATGACACTGATCCACGTCGTCCCTTCTTCAGAGTCACAAACCTTTTCTTGTCCCCTGCCATATGCTTCAAACAACCGTTGTCAACATACCACCCACTTTTCTTGTGTTGCGCTTGTAGAGAAAGAGAGCATTCTTCACTGTTGAATTGATTATGATTTCTTATCCATATCCTTTGTGGTTCATGTTTAGGATTGTTGCTATTATTATTTGGTTCCTTTGGAGGAACAATCAATCTACAATCATTATCCATTTGTCTAAAATTGTTGCACTTGTAGCACTCTATTTCATTACTTAGTGAAAAAAAACTGTTGTGATTTATGTTTTGTCCTTCATGTGACTTTCTAGGATAAATATTGTTTGAATAGACTTCATAGTTGCTTATGTTTTTGGCATAGGCTCTACATTTTGCCACTTTGTGACCAAAATTGTTACAAGAATAACATAAACCAAGAAAAATAGTTTGATACCTGGATGTAGGGGGTCTTTTGAATGGTGTTTCTCTTCTGAAGCCTTTTTCTTCTTCAGATGTTGTTGATTGCTAGTTCTATGTTTTGAATATTTTAGGTGGTCTAGTTCATATGTGATTTTCTTCTTCAGTACCTTTGACTATTTCTGCATAGGTTCTTTTTTCTACTTCCTACATTTTTTTCTTCGAGCTTGAACCTTTTTTAGTCTGCATTTGGTTGTATCCTATCCAGGACTTTTCATAGTATGGCCTTTGATTGCTGACGGTCTCATCCAATATCTTGGTGTTGTTATGCTGCATGTATTTCTTCTGAAGATCTTTTCTTAAGGTGACTATTTCTGCTTCCAAAATTTCAATCATCTTCTCCTTATCTTCTAACTGATTTCTGAGTGTTTCTTCAATCCTTCTGCCTTCTTCTACTTGGATTTTTAACATTGTGATTATCTATTGTATTTATTTTGAGTTGGATTTTTGAGATCCTTCTTTCTTCTTTAATTTTACCTTGAGTGACTTGATTTTATTTCTTTCTTTCCCTAGTTCTTCTAAAACACTGATTAATTCTTCTATGAGATCGACTTTACCTTATTCTTCAGAGTCTTTTTCATCATCTTTTACTGGCATGAAGTGTACTCTTTCTGAATCACTTTCGCTATCATCATCCTCGTCTTATGAGGAGCTGTCTTCCTCTGAGTAGAAGTTTTTCTTGAGGAATTTCTTTTTGTTCCTTGTCTCCCTTTTGACTTTTCTTTTTCTTCTTAGGATATTCTCTTTGTTACTACCTTTATTCTTAGCATAAAGAAATTTAGAAGAAAAATGACCAATACCATCACAAGTAAATTGTTTTAATGGAAGCATACCTTTGTACTTTTTGGTTCCTTTTATCAACTTTCTCACAAAGTTCTCTACTTCTTCATGTTCTTCTGAATCGTCGCTGCAACTAGAATATGGTTTTGACTTTGGCTTGTTCTTCTTCTTTGTATTCTTGGATGCCTTGAACGTTGCTTCCTTCGTGACTGGGTTATCTTGTTCTATATTCATTTCATAAGCTGTGAATATTCCATGTAGCTCGTCCATGCTCACACTGTCAAGATCTGTCCTTTATTCCAAGGATGATATCTTATGATCAAATCTCATAGGAAGAGATATTAGAACCTTTTGAACAATCATTGATTCATCAATTTTTTCTCCCAGTCCTCTAATGGTGTTCACTATTTCGTCAACTCGTAGAAAGTAGGTTTCAATGTCTTCATATTCCTCCATCTTCAATTGCTCAAATTGATCTCTAAGGATTTGAAGCTTATCTCCCTTGACTTTAGCATCTCCTTCGTAGATATTTTGAAGTTTATCCCAAAGATCCTTTGCAGTCTTGAAATGCATAACCTTGACAAATATTGAATTATCCAGACTTCTCTTTGAATGCATAATTTGAATTGTTTTCATTGATTTTTTTTTCATCTTTGTTAGTTGGGGGAGTGAATGGTGCTATATATCTGTCTACTATTGACTGCCAAACATCAAATCCTTGTGCATGTAAAATTTGTTCCATCCTTTTGTTCCAAAACACATAGTTTTGTCCATCAAACCTCTCCAATATTAGCGTATTGCATGATCTCCTTTCAATGGTTAAACTATTTCTTGAAGGACCTTCTCTAATACCAATTGTTGGAATACTAAGAGGGAGGGTGAATCAATATGAACACTTTATTACCACTTTTAACCACAATTTCTATTATTTAACTTTATAAAAAATATTCAACAGTTTAACATTAGTATTTAATGTATAATCAACAATATAAATCAACCATGAACAATAAGAAACCAAAAATACAAAGTAAACCAAAAATTTACGTGGAAACCCAATGCGAGAGAAAACCACATAATGATTTTCTTATATGTCAGAAGAAATACATTCATAGAAAGCACCAACTTCCTTATTTTCAGCTACAAATGGAAGGAGGCTCCAACCCCCTAGTTTTCAGGCTCAACCTAAGGGAAGCTCCAACTCCCCAATTCTCCGACACCAACCAAAAGGAGGCTACAACCCCCTTTCCTTGCCCTGTCCAACCACCCTAGACAACCTGTCACTACCACTGAATCAATAAACCTGTTATTGATTTGTCACTCTCACTACCACAACCTATCACTGTTGCTATACTTCATCAATTGTTACCACTCAAACTCTTATGCTTCAAACCATCATACCAAGATCCATAACAATGTCTTCCAAATCAAATACTCATGAACTACTAAGACATTTATGTGTTGGAGTACTGCATAATATAGACCCTAACATACATAGTAAACCATAGCTCTTAAACTGTAGCTAACCTGATGAAATTGATCTTTTGTACTCCAGTTTTCCTCAAAAAATCCACGTCATGTGCTCTGCAAACTCACGCATGTCCGTGCTTTATCCCACTGTGGCTCGTGGATGTTCGCGCTCTTCCTTCACTGCAACTCGTAGATAAGTGTAACACCCTGTTTTCCCCAATTTGTAAATATAAATTATATGGGCCAAGAGACTATGGAAAACTCAATATCTGTGAATATTTGATTTGATGGACCTTAGTATAAAAGGTTGATGAAAGTAAATTATGTTACTTACTAGAAAAATGGATAAGTGTTGCATGACTGTTGGAAGGGGGTTGTGCTAAGAGAGACCATGACTGGTTGTGTTCACCTCCAACAAACCAATACCTTACTGGATTTAATTTCTCAGGACTAGAACAATCCTCTGACCTGGGAAATGAATTATAGTCAGACTGGTAGGTGGGAAGACCTCCTAAAGAGTTAATGCAGGGATAGGGCAGAACACCCATATGTAAGGCTTTCAAACCTAACTATGGACTAGGAATTTGAGCCACACACAATATTTCTGAGGAAGGCAATAAAGGAAGGCGTGGTGGGAAGAGGGAGAGCTGCGAAGAGTGTAGAGACGAGAGATTTATCTCTCAGGTTTGAGGAAGAACTGTGAAAAAGAATGTGTTTTGGTCGCAGGAAATAGAGACTGACGCAAGAGAAGGAGAGTAACCTTTGTCCCTATATATTTATGTACTAGGAGAAGGAGAGTAACCTTCATCCCTAACTTTCATTGAGCTGGAAAGAAAATATTGAATCTTAAAGCATCATGGTTTAGATCGGGGGTGGCCTGTAGTAAAGATGTTAGGAGTGAATGAGCCTATGGTTGGGTGGAAATGAGCACCCCTTTCATCAGTCGCTTCACGTTCTCTAGTTCTGCTAAGTGTCTCCATACTCTATGCAATGAATTGGGAATTAATGGTTGCATGCATGTATTTATATATATCTAAAAATGGTTTATGTATTGAAAGGGTTAAGTTATGTGTATACGTTTGTTTCCTCGAGAACTCATGCTTCTGATTGATTTTACCGTATTATCCAGTTTAACCCTCAAAGGCATTTTCCCCAGGGATTCACCTCACAGTTATAGAGTCAGAGCGAGCCTCTTAGCACTGCTACCGTCACGGTAATCCCACGTGTTTACCCCACCTTGTTTCAGAACTTAAATTTTTGTGAGTTAGGAAGGCACTTCCTTCAAACCAGTAGCCTGAGAGACCTTAGGCTCACACCCATGACCTTACCCAAAAATCATCTAAGAGTAGAGTTTATATCCCAAGATTCATCAGAGAGTCCATATGACCAGTGTCTAGGAATCCTGCACTAAGTTTGAGAGGATCTAGCTCTTGATGGCTTCGGAGCTTCAGGAGCTCGAAGCCTTGGGATGTCAAACTTCCTAACTGAAAAAAATACCCAAATGCCAGAGTCACGAAAGGGTTATGAGTCGTTGATCTTGGGAGTTCCTTTTGACCCCTTCTTGACCCTCCTATCGTCTAGTGGAAGGTTTCACACATGGTACTTCGGCGGAGTCCCGCCTTGAGAAAGCAGAGTGGAAGTGAAACCAAAACCTCTGAAGGCTAGATCCGCGAGGTGACCAAGACTATCGATCTGGGGAACCTTCGATTTCCTTCCTAACCTTCATATATTGTCTATGGTCAACTCGATGCTGACAAGCCTTGGGAGAAAAGAGGAGCCTGCACCGCCAAACCCTCAAACTCCAAACTCTCGAAGTAATGAAAGTCGTATATCTATGGATCTACATGGCTTAATCCCGACTGTGAGATCTGAGGGATGTTGGAAGG
Organism: Picea engelmannii; assembly: GCA_009831015.1. Taxonomy (NCBI): domain Eukaryota; kingdom Viridiplantae; phylum Streptophyta; class Pinopsida; order Pinales; family Pinaceae; genus Picea; species Picea engelmannii. The sequence continues at coordinate 83,858 of ML783435.1, read as the reverse complement.
TAATCAGTCTAGGGTGACGTGGAATAGCAAGGTCACCCAGGAACAAGTGGACCTCAATTTGAAGTGCCATGTGAAACCTAGATTCGTGCATATCACATACCCTATAGACCCATTGGAATGTGACACATGTCGCCCCTTACCCATCTACATGTCAGACCATGGTAAGTTCTCCTTATCCAACTTGGTTTGTTGATCTAGGTGGATATCGGTGGCCACCCACCTTTTCCAACTCGCTCAAAACAATTTTCTGGCAATTTTGGCAATTTACTATTTTTAGCAGTTTTTAACTTCCAGGGCCATTTTGAGGGCCTAAATGAAGGTTTTTTGGGATAGATCTGCTCAATATTGAATGCTCTAATTGAGCCCCAAAAATTAATCTCCTCGATGATACGTTTCCAACGAGCTGTCGTGTGCCCCAAAAGGAGATCGTATGCCAAAGTTATGCCCCCGAGAAGTTGATACACCAAACTACCCAAAACGGGGTCCACAAAATTGTTGGATTTTCATCTTCTGGGGTTAGGTTTTGGATTTTATTTATGATAAAAAGGCCTTTGGAGCCTCATTGTAAAATCATCTTCTCATGGATGCGAGTATCTATCACATCTCTTCTCAGAGATAAGCTTCCACCATTCTAGAGAGTCTTTCTACACTTTGTATTTTACATTCTTTGTACATTTTTGCTCATTAATAGAAAATTGTGTATTAATGTATATATGAGTTTATGGTTTCATCTCTAATACATTTATGTTATAAGATTGGATATCCGAGATATATATGTACATTTATTTATTATATCTCCACTCTCATTTCGTGCCGAAAATAATCTGGATTAGTCGTATCAGAGCAGGTTGCTCTTGATCGTTTTGTTTTTCAGTGCATGTCCCCGACAAGGTCCGAGTATAGCAAGTTGGGTCTCGACCTTATCTCTATTGAATCTAATTGGTATTGCACGCCCAAGAAACCCTCCATGGCGGAGGAAAATAAAAACGACAGAGAAAACGATTCTATCAATATGTTGCTTGAGCAAGCTCTCACGCGACAGAGGGATGAAATGATGGAGAATTTTTCCCACATCCTTCAACGCCTGCCGATAGCGACATGAACATATTCATAAAACAACCACTTTGGAAGAACCTATCCTTTCAAGGTACAATTTAATTTTGATATTCTTGTATTTGAAGGTTAGATAGATGCGGATGCCCTAGACAAATGGTTAAATCTGCTAGAAGGTTATTTCTCTGTTCACCAATTTTTTGACAGGGAAAATATCACCTTCGTACTCCTTAAAAATATCCCCCGTGTCAAACATTGGTTGGAAACTTACTAGGAGAAAAGTTCCATAGAAGAGTCTGAAATATATGGGGTTGATCCCACTTTGTATTTTTTTGTGGACACGGTAAAGGAATAGTATTACCTTGTTGGAAACTATGAGGACCAATATACGAGATGGACCACACTGCGGCAAGAGAGGGGCCAAGCAGTTCCGGAGTTCACCAATACCTTTCATACCTTGCGCACCAAGTTGGGTATCAAAGACTCCTAATGACATTTGGTTCTGAAATATCGCGGGGCTCTACACAGATACATCCAAACTAAAATGGATTTTCTAGACATATCATCACTCAATGCTGCTTATCGATATGCTGTTAAAATCGAGCATAAATTTAAGCACCAAAACAAATAGGATTTAGGGTCTGCAAATCCACAAAAACCAAAGTATGATAAAGATGACCCTAACAAAAAGTCTCCCGAAAACCAATCCAAGCCACAAGAAAAGAAGGGTCATGAGAAGATGAAGAAGGACACTGGAAAATGGTGCGATTTTCATAAAATCCCCTGGCACAACAATGATGAATGTTGCTCAAAACAATAATTGGTGGACGAAATCAAAGACAATGAGCCGAACCCTGATTCAAAAAATACTGAAAGAAGACAGATCATCGACGCAGACCCCACTACTATTGTTGCGACCACATCAATTCAACCAAAAGAACCAACAGATTCTGAAGAGGGGGAGCAAATTTTTCATTCACAAATGTGGGTGAAGGGGACCTCGTTGCATTTAATTATTGATAGCAGAAGCCAGAAGAACCTCATCTCAGTAGAGGTCATCAAATAGTTGGGATTGTCAACAAAACCACACCCACATCCATACAAGATCGGGTGGTTTCACTAGGGATGAGATCTCCATGTCACCTAGTAGTGCCGATTGTCATATGGCATCCAACCCTTCAAGTATGAGGTATTATGTGATGTTTCCCTGCTAGATGTCTGTGATGTTTTCTTGGGCCAATCATATATGTGGAAGAGACATGTTATATATGAGTCTTGAACCCATAGTGTCATTGTTACTTTGAGGGGTCATCTCTATGGTATACCAGATGTGGTTCCGACTACTATCCCACCTAAATAGTGCCACAAGTTAGTATCTCATACTAAAAAACTTAGCTTCTTCACAATCTGTTCAAAAGGTGAGTAGAAGGCTACTACAACCACTACAACCTTGGCCCAAGCACCTTCTATCCAACAGAAGTAGGTTGACAAGATTGCAGAAAATAAAAAATATTCCTTTTGCATAGAGAAATCTCGTGTATCCAAACTGGTTAAAAAGGTCCAACCCTTCTAGCCACAATTTCGTGAAAACCTTCAAAAAGCTAAGCAGCGCAACTTCTCCAACAAGGAAAGCAACTCATCAAGATGCAGATTCGACAAACTCTTTCGCCTCTCTCCTGGAAACTCAACGGAGTGGATGCCATTGCTTCCTAAGGAGGGAGGATTGATCCAGGTGGATATTGATGGCCACCCACCTTTTCCAACTCTCTCAAAATAGTTTTCTGTCAATTTTGGCAATTTACTATTTATAACAATTTTTAACTTTCGGGGCCATATTCAGGGTCTAAATGAAGGATTTTCAAGATCGAGATTCTCAATGAGAGTTGAAGGCTCTGATTGAGACCCCAAAATGAATCTCCTCGATTATACCTTTCGAGCAAGATATCGTGCACCGTAAATGAAGATCGTATGCCAAAGTTACGCCCCTGAGAAGTTGATACACCAAACTACCCAAAACGAGGTCCATAAAATTGTTGGCTATTCATCTTCTGGGGTTAGGGTTTTGGATTTTATTTATGATAAAAATTCCTTTGGAGCCTCATTGTAAAATCATCTTCTCACGGATGCGAGTAGCCGTCACATCTCTTCTCAGAGATAAGATGCCACCATTCTAGCGAGTCTTTTTGCACTCTGCATTTTGCAATCTTTGTACATTTTACCTCATTAATAGAAAATTGTGTATTATTGTATATTTGTGTTTATGGTTGAATCTATAACACATTTCTGTTATAATATTGGATATCCGAGATATCTCTGTACATTCCTTTATTATATCTCTGCTCTCATTTTGTGACGAAAATAATCTGGATCATTGGTGAAGCGACTGGAACTCTAGGAGTCCATCCTAGTCATTGATGTCGGGAGACACTTGGCACCAGATCCTATACTATGGAGGAATTGAATCTTGGTGCTTCGAAAATCCCTGAAGCTTGAAGTAGCGGAGTACGACTGAGCCATCAGCTGGTAAGGACAGGTGCCTCCAACTCCCGCACAATGAAGCAGAAGTAATCTAGAAGAGTTGGAGAGTGGAGGTGCGAGAAATCCTGAAGGCCGAAGCGTCAGAGTTCATTGTGACCATTGAAGAGAGGAGGACGCGTGGTAGAATATCTACCACTTCAGAGAAAAGTTACTTTGGAAGAAAAGTGGTGTTGCGTGGGTCGATAACTCCTGAAGGCCAAAGCGTCGAAGTTCATCGTGACCGTTGAATAGAGGAGGACGCATGTAGAAAGATTCGATACTCCAGAATAATTTCACTCCGTAGGTTTGCGTGTGTGAAGAATCGAGAATTGTCGAAGCCCGAAGTTTTGAAGTGAATCAGATCCGTTAAATTCTCTGAGGAAACACAAAGTCAGATTGTGAACTTCAGATATTTTCCACTCCGGAGGATTTGCGCAGTGGTTGTCTTGGCGCCTATTGTATTGGCGTTTGGTCATATCCCGCGGTTGTATGCGATTGTAGATGGAGGGAAGAGGATAGGCCTAGAATTCGATCTAAAGGCCAAATGCTAAATCCCCCCTTAGTCTTTGAGTTAGTCGATGACCAAATCTAGTTGTTGGATTTGTTGGTGGATGGATTTTTGCTATACAGTTAGGAACACTGGAAGTTTTGGGATATCAGAGAACTTAGGGAGAAACATATTGAGTCAGACCCACATGGAAGCCCCGTGGCCTGAACCAATCAACACCCGAGGAACTTGGGAGAAGTATATTTTCCATCTCTGAGCTCAGTTTTGAGCATGGAGACCGCGGTTGGAAATATCTGGACAAGCAGAATGAGATAGAGACCACAAATGGAGGGTTTGATTTCTTAAGGAGAATGGAATTTCGACTCCCCACCATGGGTGTGTTGCAATAAGTTTTCTTCTCTATGCATTTGTGTTTTCCTTCAATGAACCCTGCATATGTATGCACCTCTTTGAGTCTACAAATCGTGGATTTCTGCACTCTTCCTTCAATGCAACTCATGAATAACCTCAAGAAAAACCTAGAACAATAAGATCAACTTCGTCCCTTCGGCTCCTGCAACTTCTCTCTTCACCGAACTTCACTGCCTTAGACTCACTGTGTCAAATTTTTCAATTTTACCTTCCCATAACACTTTGCAACATAGATATTCAATGTGCTCAATAGGTGTGAATGAGAGTCTCTCAAAGTCTTATTTATACTTTCCAAGTGACTTCCTTTAGGGGATAGCTTGTAACTATTTTAACCCTTTTTATTGTTTTATGGCTAACCCACACTCTCTTGTTTCACCCACTTTACCCTTAATTAAATTACTTTTGCAACTAATTTACCCTTAATAAATGACCTATAACTTATTGTTGACCTTCTAGGGGCTTCTAGATCATTCTTCAGGGTCCTCCAACTTTACAAGGCCATAACTCCTCAACCGAGAGGAACCATGTGGCGTACCACATATAATCAGAAATGGCATGATACATATTGTCCATCCATGAATTATTTACCTGAATTTACACTGTCCTTCATGTCCTTTTTCCTTGATCAAATACGGGTTCCATAACCATACCTTCGGGGCTTCCCAACTTCTTCAAGGGTTGACATCAATGACAAATAATCGTTCAACAACCCTTAACTTATGAGCAAAAAACATAGAGGGCCATATAATTACTTTTAAGATAAACAATTGCAAAATTAATGTGCAATAGTTACTTGAAAGATTCCATTGTGGTGGGATCATTGGTGATGCTTGCATGCCAGATAATACAACTCATTTGTTGTAAATAGAGGATGAATGATGGTGAGATTTGTTTCCTTAAACCACGTCGATGATGCAAGTTAGTATCTCTGTCATGGGGCTGATATAGGTTTGGGATATAAAAATATTTTTTCCAAGTGCGTATATATTATCTCTTAGGTGTTTCTATGTTGTTCACGAGCGTCTATAGCCTCGATGAAGTCACCACAATGTCACAGACCTTGCTCCACTGCCAACGAGCATCCATATCCCCAACAGAGATATCTGAATGTCCCCTAGTTTGGTCAAGTTTTCTTTCCCAATCCTTCCCATTTTATTTAGTGCATGCTTAACATCTGGTGGATGGGGAAAGTGATGGCCTTCTTTTATCCTAATAGGGGATGACTTCTAGCTATTGAGAATTACTTTGTATATTTTCTACACCTGGATAAATAAATTTATCCCTTTTGATTTTTAGCCTTTATACTTTGACACTTCACCTTTCACGTGAGAAACTACTTAATGTGTGGATGGTCCCATGTTACATAGGATATTCTCACCATTAAAAATGTAAGAACGATCGTTGATTAACCACTCTGTTAAGTCATGGTCTGATTGTTGTCACAATATTCCAAAAATAGTTCTAATTTATGTTTAGTATGACCTTCCAATTCAACTCATGAGCTAGGAAAGAGATTCAAGCTGTTTCGAGCATGTTTCCAGTGCAAAGGTGTTGCTTGTATGAGAAAAACATAGGTGAGATGTGTGTATGTCGTCAAATATAATCAAGAATTATAAAACAAACATAAGTTAGAGAATGAACTGCCTCCAGGGGAAAAGATGACGAGGAATGAAAGAGAGCAGATGTATTCAAAATTAGAAGATAAACTCAACCTGAAACCTACTACAATTGAAAAAATGAAAGTGATGATTAAAAATAAGCCATCGACAAGAGAGTATACTGAAAAAAAATTCATAATTCCAGTGTTTCTAGAAGCTTTAAGAATGTTCATGCATCATAGCACAACAAGTAGTTTTGCAGCCTCTTGAAAAAACTAATCCTTGTGAAAGCCTATCATTTCCTATAGACGGGCTCCGATGCTACCCCTAACTAAGAATTGCATCTCTCATCACGATTTTATGAAAACTATCAACTCAACTTTGCAACCTTGTGCTTCAAGATGTAAGGGCTAGAAATAGCTTCCATTTGTTACCAATCAGATGCTTTGCTTAGGCCTTACAGTATTTTCACTCACTCTCTATGTCTCCCAACTCTATAATTTATTCTTCAACATGGCATGCTCGTGATCTCTTCACTAGTTCAAAGAAATCATATGATGTCAACTGTGTAGTTGTACCTATAAGGACAAAATGTTTGAGACATAAGATTGATTTCAACCCAAAATTATTAGAAAAGGCTCAAAATAGTCACGTGTAGAGAATTTAAAGGCAGAATCCCAAAAAGAAGTTCGTGAATAAAGTTCCAAGGTGACATGTCTCATGATCATGTCAATTTTTCTGAATCCAATTGTCGTCCTTGAGCCGTGTCCTTCTCTTCAAGAGAGTACAAAATTCCACGACTGAGATCTATTGAGATGCATGAAGTAAATGATAAATCTTACCAATTTGTGTTGCCAATATCCCAGTAGAGAGGTGGAGTCGACTTAACTTGAATGTTGGTCTAACGAGTGGAAGTTCACTTTCAGACAACAAACGACTCTGGTTGTGAACACTACCAATTCTTATTTGAAGTAAATGAAAATGAAAGAGTAAGGCTACGTGTAACACTTTTCCTCTCAAAACTCCCTTGAGCATGGGATTGCAGACCAATAGGTGGTACTTATGCAAGAGAATGTGTAATCTACTATATGATTTGAGTTTTGTGTGCTTGGCTAAGTTTTGAAAGAGTAAGCTTGATGAACCTCCTCTAAAAGTTGTAGACTAGTTTCTTGAAGAGATCTATTGAGAGTTTCATGACTTGGCTCAGATGTATCTACTCGTTCAATGATTGGGAATTCCAATTCCAAAAGCAACATAAAAATCATGATGCAAAACCCTCAATGAGATCAAGGTGAAGGAAACCAGATCAGTGAACTTCATGAACAAACCAAAATAAGACCATATCATAGGAAGACCAAATAAAAACCATTCAACGAGTCCAAGTCAATATATTACATATGATTATTTGAAGAGTAGAGTGATAAAAGGATAATAAGATCAAGAGGGTTAAATTTGAGTCAAGAGAGCTTCAAATGACACCTTCAAACTTCAATACACATTGAAACATTGTACATCAACATACCCAAGTCATTAAAGGAATCCATCTAATATGAAAAATACTACGTAGGTCTTCTGAGATTTGATTTTCTGATGGTTGATCTTTACAATGACAATGTTTTGAGAAATGTTCACCCTTATAATGGATCATGTATGACGACAACAAGATGAATTTCATCGATTTGAACTCACATGACCAAGGAGGATATATCCATCTTGTCACTCATGTTGATAGGCATAGTATTTTTCCTTAAAATTCAAACTTAGGAGCATGTGGTGCAACATGCAACATTAAAGTGTTTCTATGTATGTGCTCTGTAACCCTCATTATTTCCAAGATACTCAAAATTTAGTCAAAGAGAAACTAAAACTTGATGTTCTACTACTAGAGATACATGCTATAAATGAAATATACCCTTTCTTTTCCCAATAAATGAAAACAAATTTTAATATTAGGAAAATAATATATGTACCGAAATTCTCAGGCATATCCTCTTCATAGGGAAACAAATGCTTCAGTGATTATACTCAAAGGATACCATTACAAAATAGTTACATTACCGCGATCACAATCTGCTATAGGATTTGGATTTGTTTTGAGAAAATCAATGATCTACCTTTTGTATTCTTGAAATCATCTGATCATGAAGGGTTTAAGTCTATAGAAGAGCATACATGTTGAGAAGGTTTGTGGCTAGATTTTAGCTCACTAGTTTTTGTTTCGAGAACTAAGAGAATGGAACCAATATACCATCACATCAATTTGTTGGTTCATAAGTTTCTGTAGCGAAATTCCTTCAGTGCAACCATCGAAGGAACTCCAATCCATCCATTGGAAATATTTCCAATCAATGATTCCTCCAACTAGGTTTTCACCTTCCCCAAACTACAAAGTATTCTACAACAAATGCTTTTTCAAGAAACTCAATATCATAAGTTGTCCAACTATAAATCGTTAGAGTGAATTCTACTAGAGCAGATGAACATTTCATTTGAACTTTCTCAAAGGATTCTGCACATGGTTTCCTCATGAAGATGAATGAAAACCAAAGTTAATTCAAGCTCAGTGAAATAATCAAATGAAAGTCATCAAGTAAAAAGAAGAAATCTTACATGAAAAAATAAACTAAGACTAAAAAAGCCATATTGAGATGCAAACTAAACTAATAAGAGTTGGTGGATTTTATTCAAGAAACCAAAAAAAGTAAAAAATCTATTCTACCCAAGAAAAAATGGAAATAAAATAACTATGCTACTCTTATTCCTACTCTATCCTACACTTGTTGAAAAAGTGCTAAGTGAAAACATAGTGCCAATGCAACCAATCAAGTAACTCCAAACCTACCACATGTTCATCAAACATCAATAGTAGAAATTGGAGTAGTGAGAGATCATAGATATGAATAATTGAATAAAAAATCTCTACCCAACACGTTAAATTTGACAACGTTATCGTTCATGGGAAATGTAGATATGTAGGATTCCTCCAACCAAGATTCAATTCCATCATAAAATTTATAATGACTATCATAGGACTGTTGGAAGGAATTCGAAAATGAGTGGCATACCAGATGATAACCAAAAATGAAATTTGCATGAAATGTACTTTGTGGGTGAGTCTTAATATCAACAATATCATTCATTCTAAAGGTCAAAGAAAAACAAACCATCAGCTGAAACTGAAGTGCCTCATTATCCAAGAAAGTTTCTCTAGGCCCACATTTTACATAACCCACATGTTGAGAGGAGAAATTATATGTGATTGTTTGAGGGAAACATTGAGCGAAAGATGACTCCAAGACTTCTCTTATAACATCATCAAAATCATGTGAGCAATGTTGGAGTATTGAGATAGAATCCAAGGACGAGTAACACATTTCCCCCTGAAGATTGACATGTGATTCTGGAGCAAATTTAGATGAAAATAAGTTTTGGATCAACTCAATGTTTCTTGAGTATTGTATGCTGATGGGTTGTTCATTCGATATGATTTATTCACGGGGATATGAAAACCTTTTGTTTTTTTCATTCCTTATATTTTCTGTCATTAACATATGTGCATTGAGATCAGAAATTTCAGATTGCACAAGGTCATTGGATGACATATTGATGTTTACATTCAATTTCGGAACATAAAAATAGTCATCGAAAACAAGGTTATCGTGATCAAATTGGGATTAAAATTGTTCCAGAAATTTGAATTGCGAAGGACTTTCAACATTATGCATCCCATATGGATTGGATTGTCATTAAGAATGAATCTTTGATCAATCAAAGCTGGGAAATATTATTGTTTATCATTCAATATTTCATTGTGAGAAAAGTGTTGGCCCCTAGTTATGGAAGGAAGCGAAGATCGAGGTAGAAAAGGTCAAACACGAACTGCACGGGAGACATAATGACTGTTACTGGGTCGAAGTAAGCAAAAGAGAAGAAAATCCAGAGTGAAGTATGGAAAAGAAAGTCGTTGGATGAGGAGATTGAGGACGATATATCAACAAGGAAGATGGATCAAGGAAAACTCAACAAGAAGAGAAAGCTACCATTGAATGCTTTGGAGCACCGCACGAGAAGGGAGGAAAGACAGGCTGGCAAATCCCTGAAAAGGTGGGTCAAGTTGACCTAGGGTTTTAGACACCTAGGGTTTTGGGTAATTAGGGTTTTGACACCTAGGTTTTGATCTAAGTCTATCGGTGAGGGACTATAATGTATAAATAGAGGTCGAGAGGACCTAGGTCGGGTCGGTACTAATGTTGGGTATTGATATTGATTGTTGTTGGTTGAGAGATTATTGTACTGTGAGAGAGAGGAATGCTGAGTGAGAGCCTTCTGGTATTGTAAGATCTTCAATTGGGTGTGAAGATCAAGTCCTGCAGCTGGCTGCACATGAAGGGGGGAGTCAGAGAGAAGAAGAGAGAAGATCTGTTGACTAAAAGCTCAGATCAGAACTGTAAACTTTATCTTAATATATCATAAGCACAGTTCTATGGACATATCCATAGAGAGAGAGTGAACCACGTATATTTTGTGTTGTATGTGTGATTGATGCCTGGATATATGTCATTTTTATATTGTTAGTTGCATTATTGTGTTAGATCCGATTTATAGCTGCGCAGAGTAGATCTAGCTGATAAGACATATATGAATGCTGCATTATTGTTGTATTAGTTCCACTTGATACTCCCCTGGTTGTAGAGATCTTTGTCCTGCAACCCCCCTCTTATATTCTTCGGGTGAGACTACATCTTCTTCGCAGGTGTTGCCGAAAGGGCTAGTAGCTAGGGCTTGTTGGTATGCTCTTGGAGTGAACCCTAGGTCTGCCCCTGTGCCAACAAATGGTTCCATTGCCAGGACCAAAATATTTTTAATGGAATGTCAATGTGGTTCTTATCGAAGACAGAGATTCAAAAGTGGATAGAGGATCAAGAAAGGGACTTCGCTGAAGCCCAGAACAAGAACCCTAAACTGAGTACTGAAGATTGGCTACAAAGATACATCTTCACCGACATTCATGATATCTTCTTTGGAGGCTTCCACCAGGAGTTGTTTGAGTGGTTGGCTAGGTTAACCGATACCTAGTTCGAGATCAGATCTAGACCTCATGTGGTTTGGACACCAACACTGATCCAGAAGGTCAAGAGAGTTGACAACACTGTATCTAGAGTAGTAGATCATTGGTTTGATAGTATCATTGGAGGGTATATCACCAATTTTGTTGTTGACAGGATAAAATCATATAGCCAAGCCGAGAAATAATTTTTCAAAGGACCAAGAGGAAAATGTTTTCACTTTCTGAAGCTGAGAATCAAGATGTTGTTGCATGAAAAGAACGTCTTGAAGATACAGTAGATTGGTTGGACCTGAAAAGGATAATGTTTAGAAATTCAGATAGCGACAACGACACATAAGCTGGACATACACGTAGTGGAAGAGTATTCAGAGGGGTTCACCTGGAGAACCTGTTTAATAAAAACTACGGAGAAGAGGGTTTCTATAGTGGAGAAGAGGTAGATCTAACCGACAAAGAACATTCAGAACCCACCATAATAGAAGAAGGTGAAGTTGAAGAACTTCGCCAAGGCGAGACAGAAATGTCAATAACTTTGCAGATTATTGAAGTAAGTAACATTAACCCTCCTGTTGTTTCAATATAACCAAGCAGCCAGAATAGCCAGAACCACCAGAGTCTTCAGAGTGCTGTTACTAGAAACTTAGCCTATACTCAGATAGGAAGCCTAGGGAACTCTATTGTAGATGAGATGAGGCTCCCTATCTTCAGGGGAGATGGATCTAAGGATCCTGATCAACACTGGTTCTTGTGTGAGGCTGTGTGGAATATTAAAAGTATCATCGACGAAGCCATCAAGAGAACCCAGTTCAGAACTACACTAAGGGACCACGCGCTGAGTTGGTACATGAAACTTGTCCACGGACTGGCGCAGCCTAAGCCACTGAACGAGATCAAGAATGCACTAATTGCAGAGTTTAAGAAACCTAGGTCAGATTCACAATGTATTACAGAGCTAAAAGAGATCAAACAAAAGGTAGATGAACCTGTTTGGGAGTTCGACCAGAGATTCAAGACCCCAACATGCCAATTAACTTTTCAGATCCCTGATGAACAGAACAAAGAATGGTTCATCACGATGCTGTTACCACACATCGGATTCCCTTTGATGAAATAGAAGATTTCACCACAAACAAAATCTTTGGATATTTCCATGAAGCTTGAATCAACACCTATGGGAGAATCTAGCTTAGGCATGAGCCAGATCTTGAGTTAGCTGACTAGTTTGTCTTTGCAGGTCGAGGATATGAAGAAGGACAAGGGGAAGGACAAAAGAGAAGATATATGGTATGTAAGATGTAGATCCGAAGGTCATGATAAGGAACATTGTCCCTTATTTCATGAGTATTTTTCCTCAGGAGTGCCAAGCCCCTTGAAGCAAGTTAACATGCCCTAGTGCGATGTATGCAGAAATATGCATCGCCCAGGTGAGTGCTATTACATGCAAAAGTATGTTCAGACACCCACAAACTTGTATTACACATCCTATAAATCAGTGGGGCATGATGATCGAGATTGTAGAGATTACGATCTCATGCATGAGTGGTCGAGGGACATATACAAGATTCAAGGCGAAGTACAACAATAAGGAAACACTCCACAATACAACTCTCCAAGGAGAGGAAAATTCAATCCTCACAGTGGCTACAGAGGAGGAGGAGGAGGAGGAGGAGGAGGTATGGGCCGAGGCTGAGGAAAAATAATCTGTTATAACTGCACGCAACCAGGACACTTGGCAAGGGATTGTCATAATCCTTGCACAACCTGCAGTTATTGTAATTCTTTCGAGCATGTCATAGAAGAATGCCCTGTGCTGCTGGCTAAGCTTCAGGAAAGGCGAGGACCCCAGTAGAACCCTCAAGTGCAACTGAAATATGCCGAATCATGTGGAAAAAACCCTAGAGTCGCTGTTATTACTCGAAGATGCACTACTACAGGAGAAGATAGAACAATCCAAATAAACATCACATAAGAGTCAGGTATCAGGAAAGTTGTGGAGAAGACTCAGGCTTTTGATGCAAGGAAAGAAAGACAAATATTTGAGGAAGCAAGACAAGATTTCAATGGGAACCAAGGATCCTCATCTAAAATGCGACCATAAATAAAAGAGTATGGAATGCCTCAGGCATTTTATCAATCGACTTCATTGAAAGAAAGAAAAGAGGTAAGTAAACTCATCGAAATTTTGTACACTTGTCTTAAGTTAATTCGAGATGAGAATGATGTCCAAGAGTTACAGAACCTAATTAGGCAGTATGAGATAGGAAAGGTAGACCCCTTACTGAACAGGGTAGTACACCAGATTGGTAAGAAGAGAAGAAAAAACAAATAATTGCATTTGAATGCTCAAATATGAGAGTATGATATAAACTATGTGGTCCTCGACTTAGGGTCAGAGGTCAATGTCATGATGAAGCAAACTTGGGCACTAATGGGAAAACCAAAGTTGATCTATTCCCCTATCAGGATTAGAATGGCTAATCAACAAGATGTCAGCCCATTTGGACAATTGGAGCATGTCCCTGTGGACATTGACGGAGTTAGGACCTTTGCAGATTTTGAGGTAATTGAAATTGTTGATGATAACTACCCTTACCCTGCATTGCTAGGAATTGATAGGGCCTTCGACAATTCTACTGTTGTTGATTTAAAGAAAATACGCATGAAATATGAAAGAGTTGGCCTTAGGGTCATTACACCCTTAGATCCAGATGAGGGTCCGTGATATACAGAGCCCATCAGAGAAGAAGACCACACATATGAGATGGAAAACATATATAAATTAATAGCTAGACAAAAGGATTATATCAACCCTACTGCCGATGGAAATATAAGTTGGCGAAGTGACAATGCATGTTCATCATATTTGGAAGAAGCGTTGGAGAACTGGCATAACCATATGTATGAAGTATCCACAAGGAGATGTGCTTGACTGACCAGAGAAGTTCACTGGATTGGTACAACAATAAGTAACTTGCCTACCTTTGATGGTCTGAACCCTCTAGAAGCCTTCCTCTCAGATTTTGAAACAAGTGTACCAGCACAACAGAGGCTGTTGGCTATGGATGAGGCCCTGATACCTACACCAACAAGATGGTGGGGGATGCACAAAAGCAATATTACAGACTAGGCACAATGCTGAACCTTGATGACAACGTGGTTCTTAGCACACGTAGGAAGCTGTGAAGTGAGGTACATAGGTTGAAGCTACCCAAAGGACCATGTGCGAAGCTACAAAGAAGTGTGGAGTGACATTCCTCGAGAACAATGGGTACACAGATTCATTAACACATGGGACACGACCCCTATTAACTGGCACCTTCAAGTGGAGCTGTGCCTCATCACTGCAGATTGGGAAGGTATGCTTCATAATTTTGTAACCACCTTTTTGTTTGAAAGTGAATTTCCTTCAGTAGATCAAGCACTACAAATTGTGAGGCAAAAAGTATTTAAGGAGGTATCTAGCCTCCCTTTGGGGAAAGAAGAGGATGAATGGACCGCACCATTCCAAAAACTACAAGGATGTTACAACATTAATGCCGACGCAGATGATGATTCGAGGAAGGTAAACAATGCTGAGACAGAAGGCCACAGGGATGTGGAAGGACCAGGAGTTGAGATTCCATTCATTGGACAACCGATCAAGATAAAGAAAGTCAATATTGGGACAGAGGAGACACCGAAGCTTGCCAATGTTGGATATTACTGGGATGCTTCTACCATTGACAAAATTACAGAATTACTGCACGAATATCAGGACTTGTTTCTGACCAAGTTCATTGATATGAAGGGTATCAAAGGACCTATGGGAGAGATGAGAATACCTTTGAAAACAGATGCGAATCCAGTCAAGCAAAGATCCTACAGATTGAGCCCTAAATATAAGGAAAAAGTGAAGATTGAGCTCGACATAATGTTAGAAGCAAGGATTATTGAACCTATCGAAGAGTCAAAGTGGATCGGCCCTATGGTGGTGCAAGACAAGAAGACAGGAAAGATTAGTTTTCAGGATACCATCAGATCTGGATTGCCAAGGAGGACCGCCAAAATACCACATTTTCCATAGAATGGGGATCCTACCAATAAATAGTGATGCCATTTGGACTGAAGAATGCCCCAACCATATTCTCCAGGGTGGTGGTCAAAGTGTTCAAAGAATTTTTCATAAGTTTTTAGAAGCCTATTTTGATGACTAGACTGTTTTTAGTTTGCTGAAAAATCATATTGAATGTCTAAGACTAATGTTGGACAAATGCAAGCAATGTCAAATTGCTTTAAATTTGAAGAAGTGCATCTTCTTCTCACCATTTGGAGTATTATTAGGACATATTGTATGCAAGCAAGGATTGTTGGTTGATCCATAAAAAATTGCAATTATAGTCAACTTACCGCCTCCTACTTCAGTCAAACAACTATGCACTACGCTAGGACATATTGGCTATTACAGGAAATTTATCAAAGGATATGCTCAGATTACTGCGCCAATGGAGAAGTTATTAAAGAAAGACTGTCAATTTGGTTGGACAGACGGATGCCAAGAGAGATTCAACACACTGAAACAAAATATGGTGACTGTGCCCATTCTGGTCTTTCCAGACTGGAGCAGAGAATTTCATGTGCATGTCGATGCATCTTATATTGCATTAGGAGTAGTATTGGAACAACCTGGAGAAGGGGAGATCAACCATCCATTAGCATTTTCCAGCAGAAAGCTATCTACAACTGAAATCAATTACACTACTACAGAGAGAGAAGGATTAGCCATGGTGTATGCACTACAAAAATTCTTCCATTACTTACTAGGAGGACACTTTAAAATGTTTACTGATCACTTTGTGCTGAAGCACCTAGTCAACAAGCCAATGTTGGGGGGGGAAATATGCAGATGGCTTCTCCTATTTCAAGACTATGATTTTGAAATCATAGTTAATCTAGAAAGAATGAACAAGGGACCCGACCACCAATCGAGGTTGGAACATGGCGAAGAACCCACCAGTCTAGAGGATACACTACCGTATGCACAACTTCTTTCCATTAGGAAGATGGATGACCACTTCACAGACATAGTCAAATTCCTCTCAACAGGAATCGCTCCAAGTGAGTATACAATTTCCCATAAGAAACATCTAGTGGTGTGCGCTGCAGACTTTTCACTACTAGCTGGTCAGCTATATAAGATGGGCCCTGATGAGATACTGAGAAGATGTGTGATGGATAAAGAGCACCCGCTGATCCTCACAGAATCTCATGAAGGCATCGCAGGAGGACATTACGTAGGGAAAGAAACTGCACATAAGGTTCTGCAAGCTGGCCTTTGGTGGCCTACTTTACATAGAGATGCTAAAGAGTATACCAGAGCCTGTGATGTATGCTAGAGAGTTGGAAAACCATCCTGAAGAGATGAAATTCCAGTAGCACCGCAGATGACCCTACAAGCATTTGAAAAGTGGGCCATTGAATTCATGGGACCTATAAACCCACCAGGAAAGTGCATAGGAGCAAAGTACATTATCACTGCGACAGAATACCTAACTAGATGGGCCGAAGAAAGAGAAATCAAGGACTATAGTGAAACTATAGTTGTGCGTTTTATATTTGATGACATAATAACCATTTATGAATGCCCTAAGAACCTTATGAGAGATAAAGGCACTCATTTCATCAACAAGACAATGGAAGCCCTGACTGAAGAATTTGCAGTTCACCATCAGAAGAGTACACCTTAGCACCCACAAGAAAAAAGAATGGTTAAAGAATTCAACAAAATCTTGGAGACAACATTGACAAATATTTGCAGTGTGAACATGGATGACTGGGATTTAAGAATACCAGCAGTGCTCTGGGCTTATAGAACCACTTGCAATAAATTAACAATGCAAACCCCTTTCAAGTTGGTTTATGGTCTCAAAGCTGTTGTCCCGATGGAATACTTGGTACCAAGCTTAAGAATTGCTGCATTTATAGAAATGGATGATACTGGCGTTGTTCGTGAGAGGCTTGCTCAGCTAGTTGAACTAGAAGAAGACAGATTTATTGCAGGATTCCATCAATAGGTATAAAAGGAAAGAGAGAAGGCCTATCATGACATACACATCAAGAAGAAGGCATTTAAGCAAGGTGATTTAGTATTGGTGTATGACAGTAAATTTATAAGACATCCAGAGAAGTTCATAACACATTGGCTTGGACCATATGAGATCACCTATGTTACAGAAGGAGGAGTTGCACAACTGAAGACACTGAAGGGAAAATGGAAAGAAGGATTAGTGAATGGGAGTCAGATGAAGTTGTATTATGACAACCAACTGCCTCACAGCTCTTAGTAAAAGAAAGGAGAAAAGGGTCTAGGTACCAAGTTTAGTTGAAACTGGGTACCAGACACAAAAAATATAGTTTTCACAAGGATGGGAAGGAGGCATAAAGCAGAAAGCAAAGGCTGCACTGCGCAGTCCAAAGTCAAAGTGAAACGAAAGGATCAGATCTGAAGTGCCTCGGGACGAGTCACAAGTGAGTGTTGGGGGCCTGTTGGCCCTTGGTTATGGAAGGAAGTGAAGATCGAGGAAGAAAATGTCAAACACAAACTACGCGGGAGACACAGTGGCTGTTACTGGGTCGAAGTAAGCAAAAGAGCAAAAAAGCTGGAGTGAATTATGGAAAATCAAGCCATTGGATGAGGAGATCGAGGACGATAGATAAAAAAAGGAAGATGGATCGAGGACAACTCAACAAGCAAAGAAATCCACCATTGGATTCTTTGGAGCACCACATGAGAAGGGAGGAAGATAGGCTGGTGAAGCCCTGGAAAGGCGGGTCAAGTTGACCTAGGGTTTTAGACACCTAGGGTTTTGGGTAATTAGAGTTTTGACACCTAGGTTTCAACCTAAGGCTGTTGGTGAGGGACTATAATGTATAAATAGAGGTCGAGAGGACCTAGGTTAGGTCGATACTAGTGTTGGGTATTGATATTGATTGTTGTTGGTTGAGAGATTATTGTACTGTGAGAGAGAGGAGTGCTGAGAGTGAGAGCCTTATGGTATTGTAAGATCTTCATCTAGGTGCGAAGATCAAGTCTTGTAGCTAGGTGGGCAGGAACGGGGGAGACAGAGAGAAGAAGAGATAAGATCTGTTGACTAAGAGCGCAGATCATAACTATAAGCTTTATCTTAATATATCATAAGCACAGTTTAGTGGACATAGCCCTAGAGAGAGGGTGAACCACGTATATTTTGTGCCGTATGTGTGATTGATGCCTGCATCTATGTCATTGTTATATTGTTAGTTGCATTATTATGTTAGATCAGATTTATAGCTGCGCAGAGTAGATCTAGCTGATAAGAAATATATGAATGCTGCATTATTGTTGTATTAGTTCCACTTGATACTCCCCTGGTTGTAGACATCTTTGTCCTACAACCCCTCTCTTAGCTTCTTCGGGTGAGACTACATCTGCTTCGCAGGTGTTGCCGAAAGGGCCAGTATCTAGGGCTTGTTGGTGTGCTCTTGGAGTGAACCCTGGGTCTGCCCCTGTGCCAAAAAAAAGTGTGAAGATTCTACTGAGTGATAAGATGTTGAATTCTCATATGAGAGATAATTATCAAACATATCTGTATAAAGAGACAATAGATCCTCGGGTTCTGAAAATTATGTGATTTCCTCAATGAGAGATTTGTTACAAACCAAAATATACTCATGATTCTCTAAAGGGGAGACAATAGATGGTTCCCACTCTAGGTCTAAGGGGTTTAATATTTCTGGTAAAGAGCCCCCCACATTTGTAACATAGTGTTGATTAGAGATCATGTACCCCCTATCATTCATCACTAAATCATGATTTTCCATGAAGGGTATAGTCGTTAATTCTCCCAATGCTAAATTGCCATTCAAATCTACAACAACTCAATGAACTGATTCTCCATTCAATATAGATTTGAAATCATCTATTGAAATGGTTTCCTCAGATGGTTCTTCAAAATTAGATTGCAGAGTATCATATGTCTGAGGAGATAAGTGAATGGTCTGTATGCTTGAAATTATTTCTTTTGGATAAGAGGTGTTTGAATGTTCATTGTGCAGATTTGAATTTTTTGAATGAGAAATAATTTGATTATTCAGATCATACCCTTCAGAAATAGAGATGAGGCATGAAAAACAATCAACTATTTCTTGTTCTGAGGGTTTGTCACATTCAAGAAATCTACAATAATTCTGCATGACTATTTGGAAGAAATCATCCGCAGATTCATTTCCAAGCCTAGAGATTCTTTCAAGTTCATTAAAGAGTTCTTCATAAACATAATCTACATGAGCAACGATAAAAACTTGCATGAAATATTTCCATATATATATATAGATTTTACCAGCAATGTCCTAAACCAAGCTTTAATCGATCCTTCAAATGTGAGGATAAACAATCGACATATTTCATTGTCTCGAACAATCTTAAGATTTTTTCAAGTGATGCTAAACTAATTGAGATGCATGAATGCATAGACATTCCCTTCACCATTGAATTTTGAGTTTGACAAGAGGTTAATTGTCTCTACTAAGATGCCTCCTGAGGGTGTCAAAAGACTCAAAGGGTTATGCCATATAGAGATACAGAGCGGAGCCATGGGATGGTTAAAACAATTTAAATGAAATGACTCCACATGGGTAGGGTTGTCATCTAACCCTCCTTCTAGCATTGATTTTGTCGACAAGAGAAAAATGCGCTTTTTCAAAAATAGGGTTACGCATGGTAATAAGTCCCAATTAGACCTCTCATTGTTTGGAATAGGGAACCCATCTAAATTCTGGCACAACAACCATTTCTGGTTTGGGGTTTACCAGTTACGACTTGGTCCAATGATGATGTCTTCTAAGCTAAGGAATGAAATACAACTAATCTAAGATGCGTGTGTCTGGATGAAATAAGGTAACCATAAAGAAAACATAGAACCATCCATGATTCTATCAATGGCTTGAGAAATAGTTCACACAGATCAAAGACAAAAATATGAATAAATAACTGCAAACACAGAATAATATAGCATTTAAACAATCATTTATAGTTCTATGCCCACAAATTCAGAACAATATTCTCCGCAGAACATAAATAAGAATTTAACCATCATACACAAAAATAGTCTATAATATGAATTACATCCTTACACAACCCGAGTGCTGAGAAAATATGAAGGAATAGTCCACAACACATCCAACATGAGAATCATAGTTCTTCAGAAAATAGCTTGGCCAAACATGCTTCTGCTCATTAAAAGTTTCAGTAATAGTACATGAAATATCAAAGAGACAAAATCCCATTACTTAGATACAATCCCCGTATTTATTGATATTCAACTTGACTCTCGGCCTTCTACCTCCCCCCGTGACCTTTTACAAACTTATGTCCTTATCCTCTTTGTAATGATGAGAGAACAAGGACCACATAAATGCTTATAATTTAATATAATATATGCATTTACATTTCAAAATTTTATTTTAGTGTTGGTGGGCCATCATATATTTTGACTATAGCGCTCCTCACCCATCGTGATGACTAGTATGAACATTGGGAAACTCTTCTCCCTCCAAGTTTGATATTCGACCATCATGGGATTCAAAATTCTTCTTCATCTATTTGATTTTGATTCCCTTCTGTTGCTCCTCTATTGCCGCGACATCCGTTGTTGTTGTTGTTTCTCCATCATCCTCAACGATAGATCATATTTGTGAGATTATTGTTGCATACTAGTAGATTTATTTGATGTGTAGTTAGTTGTTCCTTCATGTTTTTCTCCCCTCACATGATGCCTATCTAGATTGTTGAGTATGATCTTCCTTTAGAATTGGTACTTGTCACCATTCAACATGCAATATATGAGTGACCATCGAATAATATTGAAATAAAATTTCAAAATTACACATTTGAACCTATAGAACTGAAACATTATCTAAGTGAGAGTTTGTATATGCTTCCCTGAGTTTGGTTCCTAGTTCCTCTACTCTTGGTCAAAGCACTATGTTCTTTGGGGATTTTGCCAATGTGACAGATATTAATCCTAAATAATGTGAACAATTGGTGAGGAATATTTGAAACCATATAATTGTGAAGTTGTATATCTCAGAAATACCTTTCTAATGGTATAAGGAATGCATGAAACGAGCATCATAGTCAAAAGTTACGATCACAATACAAACGGAAGTTTTGGAGGGTCGTACTCCTATGTTGGAAAGATAAGCACACATTCCCCTATGTGTCGGAAAGAAAAACACAAACTCATGTGTCAGTAAGAAAAAAATTCAACATGAACTTTCCTATGTATTGACAAGATGAACACAAACTCCCCTATGTGTCAGCAAGAAAAGCACAAACTCATGCGTTGGCAAGAAAAGTACGAAATGTTGTATCGAAAAGATGAGAATGTACTCTCCTATGTATTGGAAATATGAGCACAAAATCCCCTATGTGTCAGCAGGAAAATCACAAACTTCCCTACAAAGGAATACGAATCGAAAAATTTCTAAGTGTCTTTTTTTCCTGCAAGAAATAACAAGAGCTTGAGTTCAAAAGTCCATAACTTTCTCATACAATGTCTGATTGAGGTGTCATTTTTTGTAATGTGGAGAGCACAAGGAAGGGCTTATAGTTAGATAACTTGAAACTTCATTCAAGCATTTGATTAGATTCATGTTTAATTAAGGTCACAATTAATGAGGCTTGCTTGACGAGAAATCCTTGGCCATCATTCTGGCACTTTTGGATCTCATATTTCAATTATGTTAGTGAAATTGGAATCAAAATCTCGTAAAACATCCATCTAGTCAGTTTCAGGAGTGAAAAATCCACTTTGAATAGTACCCAAAATTGTGAGCAAAGGCATTTTTAAATAAATTTTGGACCCCGTTCTCACTATTTCTTTTCCTGAATTCAATTTCGTCACTTCCTACGACATCTATGTTATATAGGTTCTTAACCCATCCATTAGAACTAAATTCATATGTCAGTGGATGAGAGATATTATCTTGCAAAAACAACCACCTAATGTTTGGATCACTTTCCATTAAGTATGCCACAAGAGTATTGATTCTTCTCTCAGATGCAATTCAAAGCCAACCTATGACCTATAGATGTTGCAATTGACCCACCTAACAATAAACAACACTTTCATTGTCAAGGATAGTCATAAAATCAAGAGGGCACAAAACATGCATGTTGTCATGGTATGCATAATGAAAGCTATCAGTGACACAGACGAACTTAATCACGACTGCAAAATAATGTATATTAATCAATGTAGGCAATCAATCATCAGTCACCCAGTCAGGCATGTAATTCTTAATCGTTGGAAATCATATGAATTTGTTTAAAGGGTGCAATGGGAAGGATCTAAGTTGGAGGGACTTGGGAGAGGATTCGAGATGAATACATCTTACTAACAAGGAAAGAAGATCATGGTCGATACGTTCAGTGTCGATGAGGGGTCGACATATTTCTGCTGGCACATCGACAACATAAAAGGGAAAATTGCCAACAAACACTGTGCATCAGAGGGAAAGAAAGGAAGGTTGTTGATACATGATGTATCGACAAAAGAAAGATGAACTTTTCTGATACACCATGTATTGGAGAAGATGAGATGAACCTTGCTGATAAACCATGTATCGATGAATATGGGGGGAACCTCGCCGATACACCATGTATCGATGAATGATGAAATATTGACCATCGGTGTATCGATGATCAAGGAATGATGGTGTCGATGTATTGATGCCTATAAAATGATCGATGCTGATACACTAGAAAGTGGAAAAAGAAAATTTCTAAGTGTTGGGGCTATTTTCGGTGTCATAGAATAAAGAACAAATCACCGATACTGGCTATAATGGCGAGGAAACAATTAACTCACTGATATAGCCAAGATCAATTAGTTGAGACTGAGAAAAACCTTAAGTGAAAGTTTGAGAAAGTATATCAGTGAAGAAAAACCCAAGTCGTTGATATGGGTCGTATTAGCGTAGGAAGAAGGATGTTCACTGATACAACTTGTATCGGTGAGGGAAAGATGATGCTCGCTGATACGTAGTGTATCAATGAAGAAACGAGAAAGATCACCAATATACAATGTATTGGTGGGACAAAGTATTCTTTAAAATTGATGAAATGGTTAAGTATGGAGAGTGAGAAGAGAGAGTTGGTATTTTCCATTTGCATAAGAGAGCTTGAGAGGATTTCCAGTAGAAACTTTTAGTAGGGGGGCCCAATTTATTCTCTTAGATAAAAGGTAAAAGAAGAAATTAGAGAGTGTGTTGTGCTGGTAAAACATGTTACCAACTACTTATATAGCTGGTGGTCGATCCACCTTCCATTTAGAAATTTTAGGAAATAAGGGGGAGTGCTCCACGATGGTTGGCCTAGTACCAACATGATCATTTGTTTTTTAAGTGTGTGAGGGTGGAATGATATTACTTTCTTGATAAAAAAATATTTTAAATATGGAGAGATCATACTCAATTATATACGGTAAATCTTGTTGGACTACGATTGTCATTATACCAAAACCCCCAAGCATTAATCTCTTCCGCAATCGCCAGAGTTAGGATCCATGATAGGGGGTTAACCCATGCCACAAAACTCACGGGAAGTGTTGAACCTAATGTCCAACAATCTCCCCCTATTGTATGTCAGGTGAGTTTCAAACTCGAGACCCGTCACTTTGATACCATTTGTTGTACTATGATTTCCATTAGACCAAAACCCACAGGCATTAATCTCCTCCAAAATCGCCAGAGTTAGGATCCATGAGAGGGGGTTAACCCATGTCGCGAAACTTGCAGGAAGCAATTAAACTAATGTCCAACGAATCCATGATCTTTGGTCACAATTTTTGGCAAGATAACATGTGGAAATAATGTTTTCATGCCCTTGATCAAGGTATTTTTTAAGCATCCGATTGAGTTATTAAGACCTCAATATAGCACTTAAAAAATTCATTAATTGAGGTTTTGTTGTGGGATCAACAAAGCCTCGATCAAGGAGTTGACTGGGGTTAACTAAATGTTAATCAAGGTTTATACCTTGATTGAGGGTGTTGGTTCTAAAGTCTGCACTTGACTGCTAAAGGGAAAAGCTAAGCCACCTATCAGTTTTAGAATGTTTGCTTCTTTTAATTTTTGTTGGTTGGTCAAAGGGTTATTCTATCAAGACAAAAGCAAGGTTGGGCTGGAAAAATAATATAGATGAGGGTCCTCCTTGGCTGGTGGCACACTAATGACAGACCAATGAAATAATAGAAAACAAAGGGAAACAACAAACTACTAAATGAATAATCTGCTACAAGAAGTTCAATACTTAAAATATCATTTCAAGACATCAAATGTGTATCAAGACATAATTACTCCTTCAGGTTGTGATAAAAACAAATCTTCACCAAGCATTATCTTTTTTCACAAGTTGCATATCAATAAAGAAAAATTACAAAATAGATGAAAGGAAATGACATGTACTTTGCACAAATAAAAAACTACATTCAAGATAAGATAAAAACACATGAAGATTTGAACGAGACACTGTCATAAAGAGTATTTTCACTAGGTAGAGAGCTTTAATCCAAGGGGTCCAACCAGTATGATGTAGTGTTATTCTTTCCCAAATATCCGACCATTACAATATCCAAAAACTAACTATTTAAAAGAGTTACAGAGGCTCTCATCCTTAGGGGGATGAGACCTAATTCTAGTTTATTGAATGTAAGACAGACTGACTAACCTAACTGATATTGCATGGAGTTCAATATGTGAACTCCGTACTGGAATTAACTGGTAACAAGTGGTCCTTATCACACACAGAAGGCCACATGTTATTTAATCTAAAAGAGTGTCGTAATGACACAACTGGAACTGCTACTGGCAATGAGACTGCATGCGCTGAACGAACTAAGACTAGTAGAAAAAGACTCGGACTGGCAGAACAGATTCCTGTGTTGAATGATGACATGTCTGCGAGCTGGAGGCCACTGGAGACAACTGATTGTATTGGTATCTATCTATGTAAGGAAGAAGGTAGTCTTCTGAAGTGTTCTGGAACTGGTTGCATCGAACTTGGACGATTTCCTACATTCTCTATCTTTGGAAGAGCTTTCGACAGCTAAGCACACTTTGCATCGACCCCATCATCTGCCATATGTACCTATGAACAACTTTGCTAGAATGGTTGACGGCCCAATGGTCATGGAGGGGGACGTGGAAGTGAGCATCCAATGGGGAGAAAGGATGGGTGGATGCGAGGGTAGATGACCTATAAGGACAGATGTTAAAAGGTGAGAGGAGGTGCGAATATGATGGAGGTATTAGGAGCATGGAGTTGGTGACGTGTAGTGAAGGATACATGTGGCATGTAGAGAGAGGAGGAGTAGATACGCTGGGAGGTGAGTGGAGGACAAGTGGCCAATGGTGATAGGAGCAAGGGTATGTGGTATAGTATGGGTGGAAGACAGGTGTTGGGCGGTGAGAGGAATGGTATCAGGAGTAAATTCGACAGGATCCTAGAGGGGGGGGTAGGTGGTAAGAGGATTAGAGAGGGTGGGTCTGGGAACATGAGAAAACACCATGTTAGGTAGGGCCCGTGGTGGAGAAACCTCTTTTCCTGGACCCCTCACCGTTAAAGGTAGAAAGGTCGTGGGGGGGGGGTGTCCAAGAACGCGTGAGGGTCGTTGATCTGGAGAGGTGAGTCGCTGTCGACGAAGATTAGTGTGGGGTTTATTGGAGGACAAGTGTTTGGTGGTAAGATGAGCGAGAGTAGTGAGTGGGATGAGTGGAGGTGACACAATGACTTGATGTCATTTAAGCACATGATTGATGGATTTGTTGAGGGTGGTTTGGGTCCACACCGCCTTGGGGCCCGCAATCCCCCACAAGCTGCCACATACCCTTCCAACAATACCATGGTTCCAATTGCGAGACCTCTTTGGAAAATTAACGTTCGAGCAATTTATGTCCCTGCAATGAAGTGTGGTCGTCGATCTTATTGCAATCTGTGATCCAGGTGATATTTTTCTGTTGCAAGGATCAACGATTATTGTTGATTTGAGATCAATGGTCCAGATTCACTTTGGGAGTTTGGGATTCAAGATTTTGTGAATGTTGTGCTTAGAAATCTCCCGGAGCGCTAAGTCTCTGAAGTGAATGATCTGCCTCCACGTGTCCTTACTTATGGATAGTCCAGATTCACTTCGGGAGTTCAGGAGTTTTCGTCTCCTTGCTCGTGTAACCCTCTGAAGTGTCGTATATCCAAAGAGGGAGATATGTCAACGCATGTCCTCGTTGATGGACGATCCAAATTTGCTTCGGGAGTTCGGGCTTCAAGATTTTGTAAATGTTGTGCTTAAAAATATCCTGGAGCACCAAGTCTCCGAAGTGAATGATCTGCTTCCGCATGTCCTTGCTGATGGACGGTCCAGATTCACTTTGAGACTTAATCTCTTAGGGACTTCGACTCTTCAACTCTTCGGGACTTTGGATCTTTGGCTCTTCGGCTCTTCGGGACTTAGGCTCTTCGGCTCTTCAAGACTTCGAATCTTCAGGACTTCGGGTAATTCTTGATGTTAAGCCCTGCGTGATTCTGGAACTTCGAATGGAAGAGAGCCGTTGATCTGATTGGCATGATGGATCTCCACCGTCGAAAGTTAACCTGTTTGTTCCCACAGTCTGAGCCCGACATTGGCCACTCTGGATTGCTGCGTCGTGTGCACGAGTATTTCCTGTGCATACAAAGGCTTGACCGAGCTGCTGTGAGCTCAATCAATGGAAAATATGATGACAAGCATTCCGAACCAAATATGACATGCAATTATCCTTTAAGAAACAATAGCAACGAAAATGCACAAATACTCAATCAAGAAAGAAACAGATAAGAACCAAGTCACTCAGTAATTGGAAACTGACTTAATCAACCTGAAGAGGACAAATTTGACGATGGCATAGGGAAAGGAGAGAGGAGAGGCAGGGGTTCATACCTAGGTTAAAATGGAGGGTTAGAACCTTGAACGAGCTATATACCTCAATCGATCTCCTTGTTTTTTTATAAAAAGAAAAAACAGGCTTCAAAGCCATTTTTTCATTTTTACCATTAATGAGATGCATAATAGCTTGATCTGACATAATAACTCAATCAAACATTTGTCATAAAGATCTAGAGAATGTTCATGCACCTCCTTCCACCTCTTCTTCAATTACCACACCTACATCATGGCATCTAAACCAAGAGGTATGCGATTAAAAATAAATAAATTATAAAACTTATAAATTTTAATCATTTTATTTATTTTTTATCAATTGATGGCAGTTATGCTACCATAATTGTAATTTTATTTTTTTATTTTTTATCAAACAACAATATTTGTGTTGCCATTTTTTTTTGGTTTAAATTGTATAAACCGATAGCTTTTATGCTGTCAATTTTATTTCCAACTATGTATCAACAATAAAAAATGCCATCATATTTTTTCAATCCTTTGGGAACAAATGGAGGATTGAAAATAATTTTTCGATACATGGTTGAAAATAAAACCAACAACACAAAAATTATTGGTCTTTTTTTAAATTTGTTTAGTTGCAAATAATTGACTAGCAGTGTAAACGCTGTGGTTTTTTTTTCTTCGAATTGTGTGCTAGCAGGTAGAAACAATGCTAATTTTTTTCAATCAATGCACATAATATGGGAAATTTTTGACCAATTAATTGTTGAAAACTATCATGGCCAAACGCTACAGATCACATGTTATTAAATAGAGATAGAATGAAAAAATGAAAGTAGACTGGCCTACTAATGATCATCAGTTAAATGCCAGGCAAAATGAACAACTTGTTTATCACCATTGTTCACATGAAATAACACTTTCCTGGGCAAGTGAATCACAACTATAATACATTGTAGCCATTTAAACAACATTAATAGATATATTGACCAAAACACATTAACCGAGACATTGACTATGCAAGTTGTCTTGGCATTAACACACTAACCAACACACTAAACAAATCACATGGTCAACAACTAACTCTCATCAATTATTAAGTGTGAAAGTACCAAACTGAAGGCCAACCACCTTATGATCGAAGGCCAATCCTCTCATGTTGACCCATCTCATTTACCACCTCATGCACAAAATGCCACTTTCCTAGTGTTGACACCTACAACAACTCCCCCTTCAGTTTTTTTAATAAAAACAAAGGGCCTCCCTATTTAAACTTTGAAATTGTTTCTTGGTTGAACAACTTGCTATGTTTTGACGATGGCATGTAATTATTCTTCCCCCTTCACTCTCTTTGGTTTTGATTTCTTTGGTGATGGATTCTTTTGTTCTATGTTTGTAAGCAAGATATCCTTTCGTTATGGCTGGCTTGATTTATGATAACATTTTTTCGATTCTTCATTTTACTCATTCCTTGCTTTGATTTTACAATTATGAAATTGTCTTCACCTCGCTTGGTTTCAATGCCCTGAATGATTTTTTTGTCCTATTCTCTATCTCAAGATGAAGAAAGAGCGTTCTTAGCAGTGATGCGACCCAACATCTATGCTAAGATGCTGAAGAATAGAGCTTTCAAATAAGAGGTTCACGTAGTGATCTTTTGATATGCAATCTTGGATTTGAGATTTATTCCATCATGAACTATGTGGATTTATCACTTGTCTCTTTTATCATTTTCACGCATAATGGTTTTGTTGCTTGAATATGCTTATTTTCATCCCAATCAATTTTATTTATAAACTCAAATAGATTTATTGATATTATCTCAAACCTCTCGCAGACTTAAATTTGGGTTTCAGAAGATTTCAACATTTTTCCCAATGATTTGGTTTCAGTCCGTAATTGAGTCAGTTGGACATTTTGGTGGATCGTATTAATTCAACCAAGGTTTAATCTTATGCGAATCAATCTGTTCCTTAAAAGAATATATATAAAATATTGCAAGTGAGATGATGGATTTCAATTTGAGTAGAGCATCATTTTTTAAGAAGCTCAAACTTTCATTAAAATTTGGTTTTCACACAGTTTGCTCTTGGAAGAATTTTATTATTTTTCTCTGAAATTACAATGAGTATTGGTTTTCAAAGTTCATGAATTCATTGCAGCTTTCAGAACTGGAATCTGTTATCCGCAAATATGGAAAACACAATTGGCATAATTAACTATTAGAAACACCAATGTCTCCAATTTCTTCTAATAATTCTAATGTCTTAAATAAATTCCATAGATTCAAATATTTAGTGAGCTTAAATAGTTTGATTTCTTTTATTTTAAAATCATTTATTATTATTTTTCATGTGTGGAATAATTTATTTTGTTTAATTTGTTTTTGCAGGTATATATATAAATCCACACCGGAGGGTTTTAATTGAAAAAAAACATGTATATCTAAATATCAAGACTTTTTAATAAATGATATTATTTGGTTATTTAATATTATTTTTTGTGGGTAGAATAATTTAATTTATTGAACTGAAAGACATATACCTATCAAGAATCGCCATATTTAATCATCTTTTAATTATAAAGAGGGTTTCTATGTACATGATTTAATCTCTTTAGAATATTTTTTGTCGTCACAAGAAATTGAAGGTAGAGATTTTATAGATTATCTTCCTTGCATGTCAAAACATGGTCGTTAATCATTACTGGGATTCATTAGTGAAATTAGCTTGATAATGACAGATCAAATTATTTACTGCATCATTTAATAAGTAATTTTCATTGTGCGGGGAATTTTACCAACCGATCCCTTTCAGGGTTCAACAACCGCGAGTTAGTGGTTGTGCTAGTTTTATTTCCTTTGTAGATATATAAAATATTTATGCATGGAAAGCCACACCAAAAGGTTTAAACAGAAAGGGATGACTCAAATTAAATCTAGAATTTACATTTGGATATTTGGATATTTGATTATCCGCATCCACAATCCTCATTGCTTATTTGGACATCATGTTTCTTCATAATATTTATTGTGAACAAATTAAACTAGCATACCCCTGAAGCAGGGGAAAGGGAACACCAAAGTGAATTTGGGTGGTTATGTTGTTCAAATATCAAAGGATTTGTTTTTTTTGAAAATGAATACATCAAAAGGTCTTCTAGTGGGGGAAAATGTGAATGCATGCATGATGGAAGGATGCGATGAAGGAAGTCTTGAGATCTTTGTTTATCGTGAAGTCAAATTCAATTATTGTTTCTAATGGAGCTTTCAAGAACAATACAATGGTAATATATAAATATAATATTCAAGGACTATTGGGTAGGAGGAAATAGAGAGTCATTATGTATCATGGAATTTTCTTGGGTCACCGATACAATTCAATTAGAGGATGGAAATCACCGATTCAAATAAGCTCCATAGTCCAAAGTGCATTATAGAGTCATCACTTTAACACATTTTCAAGAATGGAGTTCCGTCCAAAGTGCATACAAAATTCACCCATAGAAGGATGAGGAAGAACCTTCTAGTTGAGATGACTATTGAAGCACCAAACCCCTTGACTATTCTCTATATGAATTTTCATTGTAATCAATATGTCCACACAATTTCATTTTGAATATTAAAGACATGAAAAATTGAATGGTTTCTTTCCTCTTCTATTTGAGTTATATAAATATGAATATAACATGAGAAGACATGTTATGGAAAGCAAACATAATCTGAGAAATAACAAACACCAATAATAAAGCATCTAATGATGAGTTTGGAGAGCATCGTATAAACCCATTGACATTGAAATCAATATAAAATTGTTCATCGAATATGAAGTTATATCCTTTATCAGAGATCACTTGCTTGTTCGCCATAATGTTTCCCACCCATGTAACCACATTGATTTCCCATAACCCAACATTTGATAGTGACTATTTGTTTTCATAACACATACTGAAACATACTAACTATAATATGTTAGAAATAATAGGTGTTCTTGTTTGACCATAGACAATATAGCAATATTGTCACCCAACCATAGGCGAAGCCACCCCCGAGCACCTTAACCTTGACAGAGAATAATTCCGGAAGCAAACCCTAGGCCTAATAGCCAATCAAGGTAGCGTATCACTCTCCAGAGTTAGCATACCAAGCAGAAAGTCCAAACCATAACCAAGAGAGAGTCCAAGACTAAAACCAAAAACACAAGTTGCAGTAGCTGCAACTACAACTACTCTCTAGACTTGCACACAACTAAATTTCTGTAGTTGCGAGCTGTGTGTGTCAAATGAGCTCTGGCGTCATCTATTTATACTGCTCCTCCTTAGCTGTCTGGGCTCACTTCTCATTCTGGAGGCTAAAAACTCAATATTAAATATTTCTTTTAGCCAACTTGTCTTCTAGGGTTATGTCTAATGCTTTAGGGTTTCTTCTTGCTTCCCAAAATATTCTATTCTTGTCAGGGTTACACGTGGAGGTTAATACCTCCCGCAACTACCATAATATCAACACTCCCTCCTAGATAGGGAGGTATTGAAAGAAACGGTCTTGAGCACAAACATACCATTCAACCGGTAGCATCATCATAGCCATACAGGTTATCTCATGATTAGATCACGAGCACCATCATCACTCTCAGTATCATCTGATAACATCAAATGCATCATCTCTTGAAGCCATACTCCATTTGAGTAATCAAACATGATGTTGAATAAGTCACTCACTCCACATAGTGATACAAGTGTTGAGTATGTGTTATATTCTTTGCACGAGTAGTGTAAGAAGGCCGAAAAGTGTATCTTTATTGGATATAAAGATTGTCTCAAAGGTTATAATCTTTGGAACCCATAAACTAAGAAGGTAGTGTATAGACGAGATGTGGTATTTAGGGAAATGAAGGATGCAGTTAATGTTGGATTACTGAGAGGGGGGGTGAATCAGTAATAGAGCAATTTAACCATATAATCCAAGTGTTATATCAATGAAGCATTATTATCCAATAACAACAGAGTAAATAAGAAATGAACAAATGAACAATCATACACATACACAGTACACC
>ML783435.1:21699-38768 GCA_009831015.1 Picea engelmannii | reverse complement strand
AAAAAAAAAAAAAAAAAAAGAGAATTATTTATCATTTGTTTGATTTTGTGAAAACCCAAAATTAATATTTTTCTCCTCTCCATCAACTTGAAACTTCTAGAATTTTAAGATCATATTTGAAAGGAAAATATAAACAATGTTTGTTTAGAACTTATAGTTAGTTTAAAATCATTTTTTATTTTATTGTTCTAGATTTTGTTTTATTCACAATTTTTAGGTTATTAATTTATGTTTCTTTTTGTTTCACAGGTTTCTATTATCAATTATTTGATACAGATTTGATCATGACTTGATTTTATTATCTAAATACGTTCAAGATAATTGATCCAAAACAATATTGGATTGCTGCAAATAAATTTATGAGCAACAACAAATAAAAAATAGAAATGCGTCAAGAAAAGATAGACGATTTTGCGGGACTGATTGCAGCCAAACTGTGAGGAATCTGAAGAAACGGTTGAAAAAACATCTCCAAAATGGACCCATTTAGTTTACACACAGGCATTTCCCCCCAAAAATGCACGATTTGAGATATATTTGTGTCTCTTTACGAGGCAAATTTCAAGTGGCGAAAATTATTAGTGACGCCCAGATTATTCATTCATTGTATAAATATATGAGAAAGTTTAGAGCCATGAAAAATCTAAGAAATTGCGAGGATGGTTTTTATCCTTTCTCTTTTGTATATTATTTCTTTTCTAAACTTTTTTCTTTTCAAATGGAGTAACAGATGGTTGAAATCTTTGGGAGAATGGACAAGTATTTTCAAAGAAGAATATGAAATTCCAGGTTGCTTAATGACTTTTGTCCTGTGAGTAAAATGGTTTTATTTTCGTTATAATATATTCATATTCTTTGAATAATTAATTATGCATTGATTTAAATTAGCTTTAGACTATTTTATCAATACATGGTTAATTGCTATCATTTATATATTAATTTTTTCAATCTTTAAGAGTCTATTATCCTAAAAGTTCTTCCTGGACCATATGATGAACATATTTTTTTGAAAGTATATAAGAAAACAATTTACTCTTTGGCTTTGTCCCGTGTAGACTTTGCGGTGTTTTTTCATTGTCTTCTCATGTAATTTCTTGACGTGAAATGTTATCTGTGTTGAATTAGCTTTAGCCAGCTCTGTATATAATATTTTATATCATGTTTTTTCTTTATGCTGTTCATTATCTTTTGGTTTAATTTATATCTGTGACTGATCATCTATTCAAGTATTTTGAGTTTACATCTGATGCTAGATAGATGGTAACACCATTCTTGAGAATTGAAATTTCTTTAATTTTCAGTTATTGGACATTTCAAGGTCACGAGATATATAATTATTTGTCTTTTTGTCATTATAAACTCACTCTAGAATATGAAACACTTTCTTGAATTTCCTTAGGAAATATTATGCTTGCTTTTGTCATAGGTTTACACTTGACACAGGTTAAGAGGAGCTCATACAAATACAGAGAGATGAATTTAGCTTAGTACTGATGATCAATGAGAGGTTAGTAGGTGCATTGCTTTCTTTTATTCAGATTTGTTTATATATGAATGAGACGATGATTGCATTAATTAGCTTTGACTATTTTTGTGTCATTGCTTCAATTGTATTTGCTTAGTATTTATTAGTTTAAAATATTTAAACATTAAAAAAACTAAAAGATTTATGTTCTTACTTTATCTTATTTTGAAACATTATTATGAACATTCATTTTCGTAAGATTTCAAGTAAACGTTGTAAACTGTATATAGATTGTTTATAATCATTTGTATATTCACGTTTCTTTTTAATAAACATTAGTAAGTAATACATCATTTGTTAGAATCATAGGTTTAGATTAGTTTATTTATTTTACTATTTTTAGGACTTTAGTTGGCGAATAGAGCCATTAAACCCATTGGGTCAGATTATACCAAACGACTTGGGTTAATTAGACAACCCCGATCCATATTTAACCTTCTAGTTGACGGTGTGTCATTTACGCCTGTCAACAAATGGCGCTATAAGGAGGGCTGATTAAATTTAATGATTAAATGTTTCACCCCTTTGCCTTTCATAATTCCAGATTTATAAATTATTCTTCTGTGTCATCCTGAAATGCACTATAAGGCATGCCATAATGACAAGATGGCCTTACATGAGTCTTTGTTTTGAATGCATTTAATTCCCCATGGCTCCCAAATCATTGTGTTGGAACATGCTTTCCACTTCTCATTACCCAATATTCCCAACGAGATAGTCTCTCGCTTGTCCAAACTTACCTTTGATGGTGGGGGGGATGTATCTACAAAATACCATCTTAACAAGTTTTGGTGTAAATGCATCAAGCATGATATTTCGGATTTAAAGGTTTTATGCAGATTGTTCACTTTTACTTTCAGGGGTCGGATTAAACATTGGTTTGAGTCTTTTCCAATATATCACATTATTGATTGGTTTCAATTTGTAGATGAATTTTTAGATTCTTTTGAAAACTATGATTACAATAAATTATGTGAAGAGTTTCAGACTTTACTAATCAATGACAATTCATCTCAAGAAGGATTTTCAACAAGAATCCATCATGTTCTATGTAAACTTAGTCTCAATGACATGTCATTTGTACTAAATCTCCTCTATGATTCTTGCATCACTTTCATCTAGTCATATTCAATTGCGAATAATGAATCGATTGCAAATCCTATCACTCAATTGCGAGAAGAATTTTGTTCGTAGGATGAGAGGAGTCCATCTAAAAATTTTTAACAAGCAAGGGAGGTAGAATTTATTGAAAAGGTTCTTACTGACAATCAAATTGGTTTTTCCTCTGAATCATTGTATACTCAACCCTCAACCATCGTGGAAGAAGATTTGATGTTGGGTCAAGGTGAATGTCCATATTCTTCTAACTCTTGCTCTAATCAGTACTTAAATTCAGTTATTGAAGAACACTTAGGTGATGAAAATGATCTTAAGCATTCTAACATTCCAATGAAACTGATTAGAGATGTAGATCTGCAATTGGAAGAAAAAACCTTAAACCTTCATCCACAAATCATACCTTATCACATGAAAGATTAGATTTTTTTCATGAAAGTTTCGAATTGTCTATAATACATGAGGTAAATTTAGATGATCATATTATGTTGAAGGATTTATCACCAAAATAGAGTGAAAGTCTTAAGGAAAGTGAAGAGGAATGTCTTGAGAATACCATTGTTAAATATCATAGCTCAAGAGATTATTTTCATGTGCTCATTTATGATTCCTTTTACTCTTTATATCTCGATCTCTTCTTAGAATCTGGTGGACTTGATACATTACTCACATTATCTTACTCTTTTCCATCACAATCAAATCTTTTCGATATGCCAAAATTTGATGAAATTAATTCCAAACATAACATTTATGAAGTCGGATTTGATGCTCTTTCACTTTCATCACTCGCATGGACAAATAACATGTTGCAAGATGATTTTACATGATTTATTGTTGAAAAATACAATGCACTCATTCTTATGGAGATCAAATATTCTACATTGCATATTCGTTCTTTGATTAGTTCGAATTTTAATGTTTATGCTTCACATTTTGAAACGATCAATCTCATCAAAGGAAGCATTCAAACCAATAATCTAATTGATGTCATGAATACTCTTATGATGTGTTCCCCATTGATATATCCATTTCATCAAAGTCATAGTTTGCATTCTAATTTTTATGATAGGATCTTAGAATGGCTTGAAGATTCTTATCTAAAAAATCTTCATAATAAAGATAAAGTTGTGCTTGCTTTATTTCTACCTAAATGTCTAGGAAGTAAGCATGACATGATTGTTTTAGATCCTCCATGTGAAGAAATTGATGAACACTCAGAGAATTGTTAGGAGGATTGGGCACTTCGGCCTTGGCTGATGGTTATGTCAAGTCCCCATAATATTGACAATTTTTTCAAACTTACTTACATTCTTCCATGCCATTATGACCCATATCACAACAAGATTGCAGAATGGTTGGAGGATTCATACATCAAGAAGTTTCAAAAGCATGGTAAGGTCGTGCTTGTTTTGTTTTTAAAAGAATATATAAGAGGTAAGCATGACATATTTCTTTTGTATCTGCAAATACTACATTCTTTTATTCTAATTTTCAACTTTCTATGCCTTGCAGGATTGAAGATGCTCTTGTGGCTGCACTGGAAATATGATTTTACTTAGTGTTTTTATCGATTTAGTAGTTTAAAGTAGGTTTCCTTTAGTTTTATTTCTGAATATTTCTTTTTATAATAATGCAGTTATGAACACAAGTGGGTACACCAAGAGAACCATAATATGAATGTTGTTAGGGAAGCCCACTTTAATCATTTTCTCTTTTCTTTTTCGTTGAATATTTCTTTTCAAAAAAGAATTATCATCATGGAAATTTTAAAATGGAAAGTAAAGAGATAAGTAAATTTGAACAATCAATTCACCCGAATTCAACCTTGACCCAAGGTGCCACGAGTTGGACTGCACTCATCTTAATAAGGATTTTTCTATTTTCTTTTAGTCTCTTTTATTTTTAATAATAATGCTTGGTCAAAGTAACATCTTATGCATCACTATGTTAAGAAAAGAACTTGCTCGCACATGATATTTTATATGATTTAGTTCTTCCTTTATTTTACAGTGGGATGCTAGTAGATCCCAAATCTTGGGTTTATGTTTGGCCAAAATTGTTTCTGAAAGTGTGTTTTTTCTATTTTGACTTTGTTTGTTTTGATATACTTCTGATTTTGAATCTTATTAATAAAATCTGATTCAGTTTGTTGTGTGTGTGTGTGTGTGTTTTCTTTTTTTGATTGAACTTTCTTCTTGTCTGTCTTTTTGAATAATTATACTTATGATCAAAGAGCGATTGTCGAAGGAAACATTCATTTCAAGACTTATTTTTTTGAAAGTAATTTGAAACAGTTCAAACAATTTTTGATGTTAAGGTTCAACTCAGATAATTGATTTGTAAGTCAGTTGAGTGCTATGAAATCCTAAATGGTATTTGTGAGAGTATTACCCCTGAAATGTGTCAAGATCTTTGAGAATTACGATTATCCTTAGACTTTTTACACCGTCCATATTCTTAAGGAATCAATTTTAAGTGCTTCCCCATTCTCTAGATGATTTTTTAAATGAAACCTAAAATCTCTAAACCATGATAAAACTTCCAGTTTTGAAAGCAAATAAAAAAAAATGATCAATTGTTCACCTGTATTGAAATTAACCTTCAGTATCACCCTGCGCTCTTTGTCATCAATAAATCTATAATTGCATTATTATTTAAAAGTGTCATAAGAGGGTTGGAAGCACTTAAGTGTGAGAAGTGTGTGTAAACCCGTCGGGGTACTGAACAAGCTTGTTGGCAGAAGGTAAATGCACACATGATACCAAGACAACTTTGTCGAGGTACTGAATAGGCTTACTAGAAACGAAGCAATGTCGAGTTGAGAGGTAGCAAGAATATGCTTTTAAATTAACTTTTATGGAAGTATACATCATGTGGATACAACTATTGGATGAGATTAAAGCATTTGAGTGGGTTAAATGACATCCCTGCCGAAGCTATGGATGCCTGTTGGTAGCAGTGGCTCTGTCAATGGTATTGAAGTCCTTTTATAAACATCATGACTCTTTGATTAAAATGAAACTTCAAGTTATTATCCTCTGTTAAAGCATTATTTTTTTCTTTTCTGATACTTTTCTACAAATCTAAGCTAGTTTTAACATTGTGTAATATTAAAGTGGATTTGTTTCAAAGCATCTTAAAATTATATCCAAGTCTTATTCTTCTTCCCTGAGATGAAATCTTACCATATTAGAGATAACTGCTTCACCTAGTAAGTCGCCATTTGTTGGGCCCCAACAACTCCCCCTAAATTTTTACAAAATTTAAAGGGCCCCCATTAGAATCTTGATAATTATAATGAGCTACAGAATCAACCTTTTCAAATAGTTTCATACCTTGTCTTGCTTTGAGACAAACTTAAGACATTCACTATATTATGAGATATTCATTACAAGAGTATATGTCAAAATTTAGAAACGAGCATAGAAATCTCAATTTAAACAAAAACGTTAATTTTTATCAACTGTTTACTTTCGTTTAAATTATGATTATGTGTTTATTCTTTTTCTCATTAGAAAGTTTGACTATTTTGAATAATGGGTTCAATACTTCATCAAATAATATCTTAGCTGGTTTCTCATTTTTCACAAAATCATTTGGTGGGATTAATTAATTAAATTCTTTTTTCATTTTGCATCTCATTTCAAAAAAAAAAAAAAAAAAAGAATTATCCATCATTTGTTTGATTTTGTGAAAACTCAAAATTAATATTTTTCTCCTCTCCATCAATTTGAAACTTCTAGAATTTTAAGATCATATTTGAAAGGAAAATATAAACAATGTTTGTTTAGAACTTATAGTTAGTTTAAATTCATTTTTGATTTTATTGTTCTAGATTTTGTTTTATTCACAATTTTTAGGTTATTAATTTATGTTTCTTTTTGTTTCACATGTTTCTATTATCAATTATTTCGTACGGATATGATCATGGCTTGCTTTTATTGTCTAAATACGTTCAAGATAATTGATCCAAAATAATATTGGATTGCTGCAAATAAATTTATGAGCAACAACAGATAAAAATTGGAAATGTGTTAATAACAGAGAGACGATTTTGCGGGACTGATTGCAACCAAAACGTGAGGAATCTAAAGAAACAGTTGAAAACCCATCTCCAAAATGGACCCATTTAGCTTACCCTTAGAAATTTTTCCAAACAAATGAACGATTTGAGATATATATAGTGTCTCTTTACGAGACAAATTTCAGGTGGCGGAAATTATTAGTGATGCCTAGACTGTTCATTCATTGTATAAATATATGAGAAAGTTCAGAGCCATGAAAGATCCAAGAAATTGAGAGGAAGATTTTTATCCTTTCTCTTTTGTATATTATTTCTTTTCTAAACTTTTTTCTTTTCAAATGGAGTAATGGATGGTTGAAATCTTTGGGAGAATGGACAAGTATTTTCAAAGAAGAATATTGAATTCTAGGTATCTTAATGGCTTTTGTCCGGTGAGTAAAATGGTTTTATTTTCATTATAATATCTTCATATTCTTTGAATAATTTATTATGCACTGATTTAAATTAGCTTTAGTCTGTTTTATCAATACATGGTTAATTGCTATCATTTATATATTAATTTTTTCAATCTTTAAGAGTCTATTATCACAAAGTTCTTTTTGGACCATATGATGAACATATTTTGTTGAAACTATATGAGAAAGCAGTTTACTCTTTGGCTTTCGTCCTTTGTAGACTTTGTAGTATTTTTTCATTGTCTTCTCACGTAATTTCTTGATGTGAAATGTTATCTGTGTCGAATTAGCTTTAGTCAGTTCTGCATATAATATTTTATATTATGTTTTTCTTTATATTGTTCATTATCTTTTGGTTTAGTTTATATTTGTGACTGATAATCTATTCAAGTATTTTGAGTTTACATCTGCTGCTAGACAGATGGTAACACCATTCCTGAGAATTAAAATTTCTTTAATTTTCAATTATTGGACATTTCAAGGTCACGAGATATATAATTATTTGTCTTTTTGTCATTATAAACTCACTCCAGAATATGAAACACTTCGTTGAATTTCTTCAGGAAATATTATGCTTTCTTTTTTCATAGGTTTACACTTGACACGGGTTAAGAGGAGATCATACAAATACAAAGAGATGAATTTAGCTTAGTACTGCTGATCAGTGAGAGGTTAGTAGGTTCATTGCTTTCTTTTATTCATATTTGTTTATATATGAATGAGACGATGATTGCATTAATTAGCTTTGGATGTTTCTGTGTCATCGTTTCAATTGTATTTGCTTAGTATTTATTAGTTTAAAATCTTTAAACATTAAAAAAACAAAAAGATTTATGTTCTTACTTTATCTTATTTTGAAACATTATTATGAACATTCATTTTCATAAGATTTCAAGTAAACCTTGTAAACTGTATATAGATTGTTTATAATCATTTGTATATTTATGTTTCTTTTTAATAAACATTAGTAAGTAATATTTCATTTTTTATAATCATAGCTTTAGATTAGTTTATTTCTTTTACTATTTTTAGGATTTTAGTTGGCTAATGGAGCCATTAAACCCGTCGGGTTAGATCATACCAAACGACTTGGGTTAATTAGACAACCCCGGTTCATATCTAACCTTCCAGTTGACGGTGTGTCATTTACGCCCATCAACAAGTACTAGGAGGTGTGCTAGGCTAGGGAGCACTAGGCTATCCAAAAATTAGGTCAATATCTTCACTTAAGGTTCCTCAACAAGAGGGTTAGGGTTTTGTTGGTGCAACAAAATATTTGACTGCAACTGCAACTGTAACTGAGAAAAAATACTCCCAATATATCTTCCAGCAGTTAGATTGTCTGAAGATAGTGTGGGCCCATAACCTGTTAGAAATAATAGTTGTGTCCATTTAACCATAGACAGTATAGCAATATTGTCACCCAACCATAGGCCGAAGCCACCCCCGAGCACCTTAACCTTGACAAAGAATAATTCCAGAAGAAAACACTAGGCCTAATATCCAATCAAGGTAGCGTATCACTCTCCAGAGTTAGCATACAAAGAAGAAAGTCCAAACCATAACCAAGAGAGAGTCTAAGATTAAAACCGAAAATACAAGTTGCAGTAGCTGCAGCCGCAACTACTCTCCAGACTTGCGCACAACTAAATTTATGCAGTTGCGAGTTGTGTGTGTAAATTGAGCTCTGGTGTCCTATATTTATACTACTCCTCCTTAGCTGTCTGGGTCAACTTCTCATTCAGGAGGCTAAAAACTCAATATTAAATATTTCATTTAGCCGACTTGTCTTCTAGGGTTATGTCCAATACTTTAGGGTTTCTTCTTGCTTCCCAGAATATTCTATTCTTGCCAGGGTTACACGTGGAGGTTAATACCTCCAATAGCTACCATAATATCAACATAATCTTGGAAGAGCTAAATGATATGTTGTAGAGTGGGTTCTTCCAAAAACTAAATTTCAATGATATTCATACAAATTTATATACACCCAAAAATATTTGCAAGGGCTTAATAGAAATCTTTTCCAATGGTGGAGAATTTCACTGTATGTCAAGAGATATTTTGTATACATGAATAAGTTTTTACACACCATTATTTCAAGAATGAAAGAAAAGGGAGACATGAATAAAGAAAGAATAATTTAAAGAAATCCAAACCAAGGATTACACTTGTAGAGATGGATCTAATGAATAACGTGTATCACCCTCCACTTTGTTCTTCAAGTAAAATTCGATGTTTTTCAATTTCAAAACAAATAAAAACAAAAGTTCATACCTAGAAAAAGGATTAGAATTGATTTCAAAGAAGCTTCATAATTTTCTAAATATAAAAAAACAATGAAAATATTGAACATGCCTTGTAAATACACACATGAAAAAAAAGTAGTGCCATTAACATCTTCAAGATGAAATCCTCCATCATCATGATTGTCCATCGGTTGAATAAACACCCAATCTAGATATTGGAATAGAAGTTTTCTTCTTAAAAGAAGCAGCCATCATATTTAAAACTGGATTTAGAGTCCAATGTTCTAACCACTAGACCAGGATAGTATCAAATCCAAAGAATCAATATATATATATATATATATTTAAAATGTAAAATCCTTTGCAATATTTATAATCCTAAAAACAAGTTAATTATTTTTATTTCTAAGAATCAAAATATAATAAAACACCCTTACATGATATCAATAGCCAAAAAAAA
Organism: Picea engelmannii; assembly: GCA_009831015.1. NCBI lineage: Eukaryota > Viridiplantae > Streptophyta > Pinopsida > Pinales > Pinaceae > Picea > Picea engelmannii. The sequence continues at coordinate 28,939 of ML783435.1, read as the reverse complement.
ACTAGGTAATATTATGATCATCAAAATCTTTTTTGTTGTCCAATGCAAATCACAATTCCTTCGTACTTCTTTCAAACATTTTAACTTGTTATTAAATAATGTAGAATATCTTATACAAACATTAACAAAATCAAGTCTACAAGTTCATTTGGAAGGATTTTAAACCAACAAAGACTAATTACATCTAGAGTTCATAACATAGTAAAAAAAAAGCTAGAGTTCATGGCATAATAAAGAATAGATCGAAAATTCATGTAATAAAGAATAGATCCAAAATAGAGGAATGAATTTACCCCAAAATACTAAAATTCCCACCTCTAGATTTATTACAATTATGAAGATATGTCATATGCCTAATGTTATATAAACAATTCAAAAAAAAGGTCTGGTATACAAGCTAAGTGCCCATGACTTTTCTTTTTCCCAAAATGACTACGATGCAAACTTGTTAACATTGTGATGATGGAGTGAGGGGGTTTGGAAAAATTATGCGAGAAGATCAAAAGAAACCAATTTAAATAGTTTTAAAACCTGCCTCTAAATAAGTCTGGTAAAATAAAAGTTCCATTAGAAACTTCCATCTAAGGTTTGGTCACAAACCAACGACAAGAAATAAATTTGTTTTTTCATTCGACACAATTACAAAATAGTGAACCAAGTTTGTCCAAATTTTCTATAGTGGAAGAAAATAATTCAAACTTGTAAATATACATGGATAAATATGGAATACACATTATGCGTCAAGATCTTCTTTGGTTTCAATGCTGGCATTCAAAGTGAAGGTTGACAAGACATATTTGTTATAAAACCCTTACAATTTCATACATGAAAATTGTCTAATGCAATAATCCCAAACAAATTGAAATTTCTACCTTTTAGACATTGATCCTTCCGATGCCTAAAACCAAACAAATCTCGATCTTTTGTTTTTCTCATAGTTTTCATTCTGCAATTTATTTTTGTGCTAAGAGACTAGACTGTGGCTTACATGTTGGCTTCCCAATACTTGAAGTTGCACATTTGTTTAATACTTTTTCCTTTGTCTATGCTTTATGTATTAGTTAAATTATCTCTTCCTACAATCAAAGACAAGGGATTGGGGAAGTTCACACACCTCAAATCAAGTTTAGGAACATATTTTTTTGAGCCTCTCACACAATTATAGAATAGTCAACCAAGTTATCGCAATATTGCTATATGGAGGCAAATAATTCAAATTGATGCAGGAGCATCTTGCTCTTGTCAATAATATTCAAAGTTTAGTAGAACTAGGGTCTTGTTATTATCCCAAGGAGGAGTTCAATTGTAATTTCATTTGTAAACATATTGTAAATCTCCATAGTTTATAAGTTTGGGTATAGAAGAAGTTATAGAAAGACTTGCGTGTCAACGAAGTGATGAGTCATTGTAACAAATATGCTAGAGTTAGAAACATTCGAGGGACTTCATGATTATCCAAGAAGTACATCATAAGTAGAGATAGGATCAAGATTCTATTTTGAGAAAGTTGTTATAGGTTTATAGGAGTCTTGTTAGGGAGTTGTTAGCATTTTTGCATGCAACTATTTATCTTTTTAAATCCTACGGGCATAAGAGAGAGACAAAATTTGAGTACGTAAGAGAGAAGGAGGCCATGGCTGCATGATCCATAATCGGATCTAGAAGCCTGATAGGGCTAAAAAAGGCTCGAAAATTAAAGTGCTCAAAATATGACGAAACCAGTACCATTGCGTCCGTCTCGTCTTCCTAATTACGACCATACATTTACTTCATCAAATGAGATTTGTATGCGAAAGATATCACATTCTGTCTGAAAACCCAAACAGGCAAAAAATGTGGATGACTGTACAGTCCATATAGTGCCACGTGGTAGGCTGACCGTACAGGCCGTACGACCGTACAACTAACGTGGCATCTCTTGGAGATGACACATGGCAGGTGATGTGGCATACAACCGGTACAGTTGGACCAGTCAGGGGGTGACACATGTCACCACTATAAGGGTGACACGTGGCACAGGATGATGTGGCGGGGATGACGTCAGCAGGCTGACTTGGCAGGTACGGTGAAAGGTGGCAGGGTACGTGGCAGATACGTGGATGAGTCAATGTTCGAAACTTAACACTTTTTGATTGGTTGTTGAGGTGTCACGTGGTCCAGTCATGGGCTGCCACGGGGCACCCTGTGGTTGGCTCGTGGTTTGTGTAAAAGTTTATGGTCTTCACCAGGTTCGAACCCCCGACCTCTCTTCTGGGCTGTGGACTGGCAGGACCGGGCTAACCGCCCGCCCCACGGGTGTTCCTTATTAGCTATACGGCATATAAATTATTTGAATTAAAATAATGTGACATTCGGAGGTGGAAAGGGCTGGGGCTTAGCCCCATCCCATGGTTCAATATGCATGTATGCGACCACAGAGCTGGACAAGAGGGCTTACCATATGTGTGGGAGTTTGGATAGGGCCTAGCCCTTAGATTCTGTGCCACCATATAACCATCGACGTGTATTGCGGGGCCTATCCACCATTTTGGGCGCAGGAGGTTAAGTTAATATGCCGTGGACCTATGCCGATGCCACAGGACCGGGAGCTAGCGCACATGGGAAGGGCCAGCGCATAGCCCAAGGGGCTAGCGCTCGGCCACATGGCCCCATGTGACCCTACCAAGGGGGTGCACGCATAGTATAAGGGGCTTATGCCCAAATTAAATCCAAAAGTGGTTATTTTATATAGTTTTTGGATTTTCTATTTGATTTTTCCCTGTAACTAATGGATTTTATCCATTTTTGGGAGATATTGGGCATTTTTGGAGCCCAAATTTTGGGAGGAAGTTGGGGATGGATAACCAACTTCAGATCTATAAAAACCAGGCATGTTTGAGGCCATGGAGGATAGTCAGAGAAGAGTTATGCTGAAGGGAAGCCAAGCCAAATCCATTTTTATGCAGGGAAGCTATTGAGGAGCAGACGCTTGCGGGCCATTTCTAGGAGCTCCGGACATCCGTTTGGCGTGCCATTTTCTTTGCAGGGTTCTAGAGATATGGAAGAATGTGACCAGATCAGTATTGTAGCCAATTGGCACTACTGCGATGTACTTTTGAGATTTTGAACATAAATAAAGAAGCCTCCCCCACAGAGACAAAGGCTCGGAGACGTAGGCAACATTGTGATGAACTCCGTTATCAATTCTCGTGTTATGGTTTGCTATTTATTACTTCATTTCAGATCTGCATATGTGTATATGGCTGTCATAATTCCTCTCTTTTCCTCATTCTTTCATTAAGCTTCTCAATTGGATAATTAACGCATGCAATTTAAAACTCAACCATAGTCATTAAAAGATCCTATGGATCAAGTGGTATTAGAGCTAGTTGACGTTTGGATTTGAGTTTTGCATGTTAACCAGGGAAAAGCTATAGCTTGGTGAAGGTGAGATTGTTGTAGAGAATCCATTAATTGGATTGAGAAAGAGAGCTTCTCACGGCGAGAATATGGCATCGGAAGAAGGGATTTCTCAGGATGAGAAAGAGTTCCAAAAAACATTCCTTGCTATGTCGGAGATGGTGAAAGTTTTGTATGAGGATTACTTGGAACGAAAGAGACCAGTTTTGGGTGAATCTTCAAAGGGAAAAAGTGAAGAGGAAGAGGATCATCCTCAGATTCCTCCTTCACCTCCATCAACACCTCCTTCTTCTTCAAGTTCAAGTTCTAAATCTAATAGAAAGAAACATGTTTATAAGCATAAAAATGAAATGCCATTGTTGAAACTTGATGTTAAATTTGAGTTGCCCATATATGATGGTGAAGTAAATGCAGAAAAACTTGACAATTGGATCAGACAGATGGAGGTATACTGCAGTGTGTAATAGATCAAAGATGAGGCCACACAAATCAAGTTGGCACCTTTGAGACTTGCAGGTACAACTCTCATCTGGTGGCAAAGTAAGTTGCAAAATGGAACACAACAAGTGGGTAAGTTATTTCCATCATGGAAGAGTTTCATTTATGCACTTAGGAAACAATTCTATCCTTTGGGTTATAAAGAAAAAGCATTAATTGAATGACAATCTTTAAAGCTAAGAAAAGGACAAACAGTGCAAGAATACACTGATGGATTTAGAAAAATGGCATTAATGTTAGATATCCCTTTACAAACACAAGAAAATATTATGAAGTATATAGGAGGTTTACCTGCGCATATTAGAAACACTGTTTTCATGTTTGGACCCACTAACCTTGATGAGGTTTCTGTTCAAGCTACGTATATTGAAGTAGGGAAAGCAGGTGTGTCAGGGGAATCATCGTCTTCAAGGAAAGAGGACAAGAGGAAAAGGCATGGCAAGAATACAAATGCAGTGACAAGGAAGGAAGGAAAGCCCTCTTGCAAGCATTGTAAGAAAGAGGGACATGATGAGGACATATGTTGGTAGTTGCATCCCGAGAAGAGGCCAAAGTGGTTCAAAGAAAAGAAGGGAATGCAAACAGTGGTAGTGAAAACAAAACCCACAGACTTGGGATCAGATTCAGGTGATGAGTCAAAGATCTCATTGGTTGGTATGGCAGGTAAAATTGGTGAAGACATTGATTGTAGAAGCAAGTTGTTTCATATAAGGGTAATCATGCGACACACTAAGATAGACACATTAATCGATAGTGGATCTCAATCTAATCTAATCTCAGAAGAATTGGTTAAGCAATTGGGATTAAAAAAAAAAACTCACCATAAGCCTTACACACTTAAATGGATAAGAAATCATCATCAAATGCACATAACAAAGCAGTGCACAATCAAATTTGCAATTTCATCTAAGTATGTGGACGAAGTAACATGTGATGTAGTGCCATTAAGATAATTTGGAATGGTCTTAGTGATATAACCCTAAATTACACCACACATGCTTACTTGGCATCAGGCCAACTCATATCCCTTCATTGCCAAAACATCTGCTGAACAACTCTTTGGAAATCCTCTTGGGTCAAGGCCCACGCGCCCTAACCCATTACTGCACGTGTGTGCACGCTGGCTGGCTCACTACAACCCGCGTGTACCTAACAAAGCATGAAAAGAGGAAAGTTACCGATGGATTAAAAAGCTATGGGTCAGTTAACTGAAACTCCCGGCCATGCATGGCCGAGGGTTTGTCCAAAAACCTAGCTCCTTCTAGCCTATAAGAGAAGGTGTAGGAGTACCATTTGGAAGAGGAAAAAATATAGCGAAGAAAATCTGCCCATTTACATAATCCATTGTCCGAACCCTTTATCCTTTCCTCATGCCAAATGAGATTTAACACAAAGAAGTTGGAGGATAGAAGAAGAGGAGCCCAGGATCAGGATCAAGGAGCGGTGGCTGGTCTCAACTTTGATTGCAAGTTGATTCATTTTTCAAGTAATAAAAGAATACTTTTCCCGTCCCAATGCATGAGTTATCTATGGTTTGGTTAATTTATGCTTAATTTCTAACCCTTTAGTAGAAAAGTAGCATGCATGCGTAGTTGTTATATGTCTTGATTGCAAGTCATCTGTGGAAGGAGCAACACAAGAAAGTGGTCATAGCGCAACGAAGGATCTACATCAAACGCCAGTAGCAAGGTTAGTAGTCCTTTTCTATGTATGTATCGTGAAAGAGGGGTTTAATTTTTGGGTTGTAGGTTAAAAAGTAATTTCTTTACGGTCAAAATATGCATGCAAGTCTGACCCTAGTTTGCTAGTCCGTAGGGTATTTTTCCCAACAACAGAGTTGGCGACCATACTGGGGAAGATACTCTTTAGGGTTTCCGGATTTAGTTGAGTTTTTGGGTAGTTTAAAAGATTAGATTTTCTATTTTTCTTTGTTTGTCTGTTTTCTGTTAGGTCTGAGCTAACAGGGAGTCTGGTTCTTTATACCAGTTTTCCCTGACTGTTTCTTGACGGTATTTTTCGGGACACACAGAGGTACACACGGCCTGTAGAAGGCCTGGACGCATGTGCTCGTGCCCTATCCTCTTACAGCCCGCGTGTGAACGCTAGCTGTAGGGATAACAATAGCGTGTAGGAGTTCAGAGAACTTTAGAGGCAGTCCACCTCTTCCCTGTCAGAATTATACATTCTCAGGGGGTTTTCTGGAATCCTGTCTGGGTCTTGCTGGTTCACAGTCCTGTCTCAGATTGCTTTTTTCCCCTTATTATTCCTTGCATTATTTTGTCTTTTCTGTTAGAAAAAGCATCCAAGCCTTCAAGGGACCCTGGTTTTCAATACCAGAGGCCTCTTCCTGGTTTGGACTACCTGTTTTTATCTTTGTCTTAGAAGTTATACATACACGTGACTTGTACAAGGTCAGTCCGCGTGTACACGCGTCCTGTTTCAGCTCAACACACATTCGTACGCGTGCTGTTTTAGTGACAGTAGCGTGCTTGACAAGCTACTTTTTGTTCAGGGTGGGGTAGTCATCCCCTCCTTTGATGAGAAGTATTCCTCTTAGGTGTTTGAGTCTAGGGTTGAACAGTTAGTAGGTTAGGTCATCTTAGCCTTAGCCTGGTTTTTCTTAGTTGATAGTTGAACAGAAAATATAAAAAAAAATATATTTTTCTTTATGGTTTTTAGGCAAGCGTAAGAGTCTTTGTTTTCTTTATTGCCATTGTGTGCATTTACTCTGATTCTTTGCGATCTTCTCTTTAATCCAGAATTTTTCTTTCTTGGTTTTGTGCTTGTCGATATTTTCCCTTTGTTGCTTTATTAGCACTTAAATAAAAAAAAAAATCTCTTTCATTTTCTTCTTTGTTTAAAGAGTGTGTTTCTGCATCACTAGCTAGGGAGAAGTCTTTTGGTTTGTAAGTTTTTGCAGTGCATTTAGAGCATAAGTAGCTCGTAGTCGAGCGAAATTCCTTTATGTTTGCTGTATAAAATCTTAGAAAAATTGAAAAGAATAAGAAATATTTCTTTGTGAAAAGTTGCTGAAAATTTTGCATTTAGAAAAAGTCTTTTGTTTCCATCTTTTTTCATTCATTTTTTCTTTCGTCTCTATACACCATCAGTTTCACCTCCATACCCTTTGACGTAAGAAAAATCCTTAAAAGTAACGATAATTTAAAATCTATTAGACTTTTTGTTTGTAGGTTTCACAAACTAGTTTAGGACTAGGGCCTTGGATTAGGTTGGAGAGGAAACTCTCCAAGGCCATTCAAAACCAAACATTAGAGTCTGTGATAGGGAGTGTAGAAGTCCAGTTTCGTGGAAGTTATCTGGGACCCCCCTCTAACACAGGGGA
>ML783435.1:0-21649 GCA_009831015.1 Picea engelmannii | reverse complement strand
TGATACCCTGCTCATTGTGGTCTACCCGACTTTCGACTGTACCCGCCTGGTGACTGTTCGCGTGCTGGCAACCTAGTTGCCAATATTTTTAGGGACATACACAGGTGACTGCGGGGGTATACCGCGGTACCTAGGACAGACATTGGGTCATGCTTTGCAGAGTATACCCAGAGGGTGATTTCGTGTTCGAGTTTCACTTGCACCGGTAAGTTGCTCTAGTGTTGGTTGTTGTAATTGTTCTTCCAACTAGTTTAGTGATTGCTTGTCTTATCTCTTAGGGGTTTATTTTTAGTGTGTGTTGCTTTTGTACGTGTAGAATACCTTAGAGTGTCTTGGATATTCTCACACAGTGGAGGATCCCGAGCTCCACCAGTCACGAAGGCTTCTGGGCCTGCCACCAGTTACACTGGAGCCACCCCTGCCACCATTAAGGCGGAAGCTAAACCAACAAGGGTATTTTGAAGCGACCGGGTTACAAACCTTTGTGCCCAAACAACTCCCGGAGGAATCAACCGCCACTCTTGGCTCGGTTGAAACCCCAACCAATGATACCTGGCCACCGATTATTGTACCAATCCAATTTTATGAAAGCCTGTCAGTGCCTCACACAGCTATGGAAACAAACGCTGTTACTTCTTCTGGGAATTCTTCCATTCCCACCACAGTTGCTACCATAGGAGAAGCATCTCCTAACTTTCCATCGTCGGTCTGAGCCACCATAGTCTTGGCTGCAACTACGTCGCACAGTGGACCGACCCCGTCTATGGTGGCGTCCACCACCCCTTTCACACCTAGTGCGACAGGACCTCCGTTCTCATATGGTATGCTTAGTTTGGGTACAAGTCCTGCACTCACTTACTCCACTTTATATACTTTGGGTCTGGGGGCAGGGAGCTCTAACGCTCTTCTGCAAGGTCAACTTGGGGGCACTCCTATCCCCTTTAACGATTTTCCTTACACTGGAGGTCATATCCCTCCTTCGTCCCCTTCGCTTGGCAGTCCGCATCAGCAGTCCACCGGGCCGCCTGCACACACTAGTTTATTTGGAGCCAGGAGTCAAGGAACACCTGCACACAGTATGCCGATAGGTTCATCACCGTTTGTTTGGAACGAAACGTTTGGTAACAACACTTTTGCATCCACCGCTTTCCCATCTGGGGGAACTCCCATTTTTGGACAGTCTACTCCTGCGTAGGGTACTATTCCTGCGCAGGGGGCACATATAGCAAGACCTTGGAACTCAGGACAAGGATCCATTCCCTCCTCTAGAATTTCGTTCTGGGGTAATTCTTTCCATAGTCAATGGAAACCTGGACAGACTACTATGCCTCTCCCATCAGGACCGACATGGGGTAATCCTTCCCAAAGTCCTTCAAACATGATGCATGCCCAACACCCTATGTCCTTTATGGGAAATCAGCCGATGATGTCTCCACAGATGCAAAATCCTTACGCTGCTCAAGGCCATGGTTTCTACCAGAATCCAGGCCAGCATCCAAACTTTTCCTGGCAACCTGGTGCCAGTCAAACTCCAGGACCCTTTTTCCCAGGTTATCAACATCAACCCAAACTACCATTCCTGGCGACGTTACACTTTCCAGATTTGACAAGGTTGTTAAATGATCCTATTTGTCATGATCCACGTTGGCCTCCTATGCCAACAAAGTTGCCTTCGAACATTCCAAAGTTCGAGGCCAAGCCTAATGAAGATCCAGGTGATCATGTGACTACCTTCCATCTTTGGTATTCATCTAACTCATTGAAATATGACTCCGTACAGTTGTGATTGTTTCAACGCACTCTTATCAGGAGTGCCGCGAAATGGTACATCGAGCTCGATCGCTCAAGATACTCTTCTTTTGGCAAACTGGCGATGGCCTTAACCATTTCCTGTTACCTGTGAGATACGACGCTGGCACAGAGCTTCTTGCCAATTTTGGACAGACAACAACAGACCATATCTCTGATCATATCCGAGAATGGAGATGCCGGAAGAGTCTAATCAAAGTATCAGTCCCACCAGCATTCTTGCTTGAGTGGTTCCTTAAGTCTCTGGTCCCACAATTATCCAAAGACGTTGCGACTTTCAGAGTTTTCTTCGAAGAAGATGCCATCATGAGGGCTCAACAGTTTGAGCTCATCTATTCTCAGTCTGGTTTATTATACAATATCATGCGGGATTCACCACGATCGATACTGGATAAAACTAGACAGAGAGCTGGACCACATGCTGATGGTATCGTGGGTTCAGCACAAACCAAGCCCGCTGAGCAATTGACAAAATAATTGCAACAATTATCTATACAACACTCAGCGGCCAGCCAGACCACTTCTTTAGATGCTCTTCCTACCCAAACGTCAGAAGTACACTTCATACAGTCGACTAACCCCAAGGCCACCCAGTAGCCTGAAGGGAGGAAAAAACAACGAAAGAAGGGTAAGGGGGATAAAAAACCCACTGATAATGCTGGCGGGGACACCACAGAAAAACAGAAGGCGAGGTATCCTTGCAACTTGTGTGTGGAAGACCACCCGACCCATCTTTGTCCTCGACTTGCAGAGGCCCAAAAGTTTGTCACACAACAACAACAAGCAATGTTGACTAATCCCTTTCAACATGGGCAAAATTTAACTCAAGCCTCTACAAGTGCCGAAGGGGGCAACCAAGAAACCTGCCCTCCTCCAAACAATCCCTCATCCGCGAACGTATATATGGTTAGGGGTGATGCTTTCATAACGACTAGAGCGCACGACTATAGTAAACCAAGGGCTTCTGAGAAGGGTAAAGAAGCTGAGCTCCCATCTCTTCCTCTACAAATTGAGAAGACGTTGGGAGAAACAATAACACACATTCCAAAGGGTGCATTTAAGAAATCTTCTCACAACCCAAACGCAAGGGCCACCCAAAATTACTCTGTGGTGGAGGATTGATCACAAACCCCTTGTGCGATGTCTGCTTTGGAGGTCCTCCAAAGCTGCCCTGCTTAGAGGAAAGCCTTGTTAACTGCTTTAGGATTTACTGAGACTTGTAACCCGGGTATCATCATGTTAGATACAACCGACTTAAAACATTGTCTGCCTTACCACGTAGCGTTTCAGATAGTAGTGGCTCATCCCATGAAAATTTTTACACGGAATATCTTCCACATGGTGGTCGACGAGGGCGCCTCGACATGCATTATGTCATTAGCATATTGGAAGGCCATTGGCCAGCGTGCTTTGTCTCCTTCACCTACTCTCCTCACTTCTTTCAATGGTTGTTCTTTCCGACCACATGGAATCGTTCCTTCTTTCCCTGTGCATTTAGGAGGGAAAAACGTGTGCATCGAAGTGGAAGTAGTCGATGCTCCCCTCAACTATAACCTCTTGTTAGGACGGAGTTGGACTTATGCTATGCAAGCTGTGGTTGCTACAGTTTTCTGAGTCTTGTTGTTTCCACACGAGGGTCGGATAGTGACCATCGATCAATTGTCCTTCTCTAGACCTGACCCAACTTTGGGGGCATCCACGGTCCCCATGATTGATCATCCTCAACCAGGTGTTGTTAAAGTAGGAGTTGGTTTGTGCCCATCCTTGATGGGTACCTTCGATTACCCACCTCCTCATGATGACGTCAAATTTATATCTAATCACCATAAGGTTGAGATTTTCCAAATTTTGTCGTTTCGCACGACTTACTTTGAGGATCCATGGATTCTTCCTTCCCCATCAGCCACGATGGATGAGACAGGGCACTCAGGCATGTCCATGTCCTTGTCGGCCGTTGAAGTAGCGTACTCTTTAGTCTAGCAAGCTTCAGCTAACCCTGATCCGACTCCCGCACAAGAGTTAGATCCACTTCTAGAGCCTATTTGGCTCAAGATTCTCTTGCTAACATCGATTCGTTAGACTTAGTCTTGCCTTTGGACGAAGAAGTAATCGAAGCAATGAATATTCTGGACAAACCTTGGGAAGATCTTCATCACAGATCATATTTCCTCCCAGAGTTAAGCCGAATCGAGGCAGGAGAATTCACTGTTATCATGACGGGAGATCAACCATGTCCAATTAATCTCTTAGCTACACAGGAAATTTATGCTGAGGGGAATATGGTGACTATCGCTGAAACTATACCTATCAACATCTCCCGAAACCCTGGCGTGAGAATGTCTTCGTCGGAGCGGACTGCTCCCCCGAAGAGATTCAGCTTTACATGGATCTTTTCAAAGAATTCCGCGACGTTTTTGCCTGGTCTTATGAGGAAATGCCAGGTATTGATCCGAGAATAGTTGAACACAAAATCACAACGTATCCTGATGCCAAGCCTGTTCGACAAAAACTTTGTCCAGTCAATCCTAAGAAAGCAACAACCATCAAGATTGAGGTTGAGAAATTGCTCAAGGCAGGTTTCATTTATCCTATTCATTTGACTCAATGGGTTTCAAACCCCATGCCAGTCAATAAAAAACAAGGCACGATTCGTGTATGTACCGATTTCCGTGATTTGAACAAGGCATGTCCAAAAGATAATTTTCCAACACCATTCATTGACCAAATCATTGATGAATGTGCTGGTTGTGAAGCCTTTTCGTTCATGGATGGTTTTTCGGGATATAATCAAATCCAAATCAAACCTGAAGACCAACACAAAACGACATTCATTTGTCCATGGGGTACATTCGCCTATCGTAAGATGCCTTTTGGCCTTAAAAATGATGGAGCCACATTCCAACGGGCCATGTCTTTTGCGTTTCATGACCTCAAACATATAGTCAAGGCCTATCTAGATGATTTAGCATCACGCTCTCGCAAGCGAAAGGATCATCCTACGCACCTTAGACTAATCTTCGAACGTTGTCGCTACTTCAGGATTCACTTGAATCCCAACAAGTGCATCTTCTGCGTAACGTCAGGACGTTTGTTAGGTTTCATAGTATCAACAACAGGGATCATGGTCGATCCTCTTAAGGTGGAGGCGATAATCCAGTTGCCCCCCCCCACGCACAATCTTACAACTTCAAAGTCTACAAGGCAAGGCGAACTTCTTATGATGCTTCATCGCCAACAATGCCGAAATCACCAAGGGATTTATGCGTTTAGTAAAGAAATATGTTCCCTTTTTCTGGGACGAAGCCGCTCAACGCTCTTTCGACGCATTAAAACATGCCCTCACAACCGCACCTCTGCTACGGCCACCTAACTACAAAGATTTCTTATTATATCTGACTGCCACAGAGTCAACTATAGGCATGGTTTTAGTCCAGGAAGATGATTCGTTTTCAGAATACGTAATCTATTACTTGAGCCGAGGCCTCGTAGGACCAGAACTCAATTATTCTCATATTGAAAAACTTGCGTTGGTAGCAGTTCATACTGTTCAACGATTCCGTCACTATGTTCTGTTTTGCAAGACCACCATCATTGCTGTCGTGAATCCATTCCAATACAGGTTGACACGACGAGTTATAGGCAGAAAAATTAGTAGATGGATGGTCATCCTCCAATAATTTGACTTAGAATTCGTTTCAGCAAAGTCCAAGAAGTCATTGGTCTTCGCAGATCTTATTTCAGAACTTCCGATTGAGTCAGGTGACGTTGTGCCTGAGGACTCGCCTATCTGGGGGGATATGTTTTTGATTGAATCTTCAGACCTTTGGTACGGAGATATAATTATCTATCTCCAGACTTTGAAGTGCCCCACCTCTGCTTCTCGTGATGAGCGTCGACGGATACACCATCAGGCTAAGAATTATCTCATACTCAATGATACGTTGTATCGGAAAGGTGTAGACTGCATCTTGCGTCGATGTCTCACTCATGAGGAGGCCGTCATAGTGCTCAACAATTGTCATACCGGAGCTTGTGGTGGTCATTTATCCGGGTTGGCAACAACCCAAAAGATTCTATGAGCAGGTTACTTCTGGCCGACACTTATCAAAGATTGTATCCAAACGGTCAAGAAGTGCCATCCGTGCCAAGTCTTCTCTCGGAGGATGAGGGCACATCCTGCTCCTATGTTTGTTGTCATCACAGTTGGTCCCTTCACTAAGTGGGGGATTTATTACACTACATGCAACCCCCCGTCAGCAAGGGGGCACCGCTATATCATCGTAGCTGTTGATTACTTCACTAAGTGGGTCGAAGCTATGCCAACGTTTAAAGATGACGGAGAGACTGCAACTCTCTTTTTATTCAACCAGATTATAGCATGGTTCGGCGTCCCGAGAGAGATTGTCACTGACCATGGAAATCACTTTCAGAACCAAATGATGACCGAATTAACATCAAATCTTGGGTTACGGCAGGAACATTCATCACCTTACTACCCCCAAGCCAATGGGCAGGTGGAAGCTGTAAACAAAACTCTTAAGACGATTCTACAATGAACTATCAACTTAGCTAAGTAAAATTGGCATTTGATGTTATACTCGACATTATGGGCTTACCGAACATCTGTTAAGACTGCAACCGATTTCTCACCTTTCCAACTCATTTACGGGCTGGAGGCAGTCTTGCCCATCGAATGTCAAATCCCATCTCTGAAATTGGCAGTACAGTTATTGCCAGACACTTCTCCACTTGAAGAGCGGTTAATATACCTTGAGCATCTTGATGAGCAGCGTCGCAATGCGGCCCTGGCCAACGAGGCTCATAAACATAAGGTCAAGTGTCAATATGATAGGTCCGTTCGTCCTCGAATTTTTTCTGAGGGCGACCTTGTCTTGGTCTATGACCAAGACAAGGACCCCTTGGGGGCAGGAAAGTTTAAACCCATGTGGTTCAGACCCTTCATTATAAGAGAGGTATTACAAAAGGGCGCTTATCGTTTGGTTGATTTTGAAGGGAATTCTTTGGCCGAGCCTAGAAATGGGCTCTACCTCAAGAAGTATTACTCATAGACAGGTCACTGTGGGTAACGTTTTGTAACATATGTACAGTCTTTGTACTATTACTTTTTTACATTTCTTTTAAAAGTGTTATGGATGTGTCATTGATGTTATCTTTCGTCAATATGGCAGATGTCAAGTGAGTCTGAGGGGTTTGTTGGATATGCGGACGATGCTAGTCGACACACGCGGAGGCTTGCCTCCGCAGCTTGGGTAATCTTTACACCACAGGGTCAGTTGTTATCTTCCGGAGGTATATGCTTAGGTGACACCACAAATAATGTCACCGAGTATAGTGTAGTTATTGAGTTGCTTCGTGATGCCTTTTCATTGGGTATCTCTCATCTCTGGGTCTATCTCGACGCTCAACTGGTTGTGTCACAGCTAAACAAAATATACCGGGTTCATGATCCAACTTTACACTGACGATTCCTTAGGGTACATCTCTTAGAACACAACTTTGATTATATTACATATTTTCATGTTCCTAGGAGATTAAACCAAATTACAGATACTCTAGCTAGTCAAATTTTAGATTGGCATCTTTCCCACATATAAAATAACATGGACATAAACATGTAAATACATTTTTGCACACAGAATCCATAAGACACAAAAAAGATAAAAACCGTATATAAACATCATAAAATACTCAGAGTACATAGATGGATGCAAGCGCCTCAAAGATGAGAATAGTAACGAGTCACCGGGCTTATGCCCTCATAAAATATATACAAATAGGTGCTCGTGGCACATAAAGAGTCTAAATCTGTTCAGGGCCTATGGGCCCTGTTATAATCATCAACAACACGGGCTAAATGCCTAAACAATCGGACCCATGTCCAAGGTGCCCCCACAACATGAGGCTGCATGGATGGCGGCAGGTCCTCTATCTCTGCCATCGGGACTGTGCGAGTGAGCACAGTGAAGTTCCGCTCAACTCGTCTAAGGACCCTATCGACCTCTCCGGCTGGAAGGTTCCCTGCTACTGTTGCTCCCCCATCGGCGGAAACCACGACCTCTGGTCGTGGACGACACCTGTTCTGTGCATAGTCGACAGGTCGCACGGGTCCCACATATGCATACAACAAACGTATCCGTCAAATACTCTAACATACGAAAAAATGATATATATAACAAAAAGACATAAAAATTACATATGCAAACGAAAAAAAACTACAAAGGTGGAGACTTACCCATCTCCCCTTGCTTCTCACCAGGAGGCACGGGTATCTCTGGATCTCTAGAGAAGTCTATCCCTGCATCTGGGTAGTCCTCGATAGCAGGGATCTGTCATGACATCCAAGCAAAGAAGTCATCGTCGAAGGCCTCAACGGTCCTTCCACCACCCTGTCGCAGCAGTAACACTGTCCATCTACACACTGCAGGGAAAGAGGCCAGATGTCCTTGTACTACAACCCGAGGATTGAAACATGGAACTCTCTAAAAAAAGAACGAACACAAGATAGTCCTGAACCCGAAGTTCCTCTGTGTCCACTGTCGGCAATCTGTCAATTGCCTCTTCATACACTCCAGCAGTGTGGTACTCCAATCAAAAAATTGTGCATTCATGCATTGGATGGCACCGTTCATCTGTGCGCGCGAAGCCTGATGCACGACGGCTGAGCCGGTAATCCACCCAATAAGTAACAAGATAGTCTGTAGTGCTAAGTTGGTAATATTGCTAATGGGTACCTGGGAACCCGTACGTTTGGTCCTAGCCTCAAAGTACTCAGCTATCAACTCCGAGATCTTGCTCGGCCCCGCAGGAAAAGTCTAAAAGTTGACTGGTTCCCCTCTGCTTGAGAGGCCAATCAGAAAGTAAATGTCCTCGGTGGTGGGCACCAATGATTTCCCCTCTAGCATAAATGCCTCTGCATCAGGATGCCAGTAATCAATCAAGGAATTCAGTAGCCTTGGTTGCGCATGCATAAATGGACATAGAAAAAATTTGAGTAAACTGCATGGCATTAACACGACCGCAACATTCGGATCTGAGCAACCAACTCACTGATTGCCTCATGCTCCCTCTCCCTCCACTAGACTTACAGCCTGCCAACACAACAAGGTAAAGGAGGGTCAATACTTCTTTTAGTTTGATTTTCCATCAATAAGGGGGGTACACGTGGGCTGTATAGGTGACAATCGCATGTACACGCATGCAGGATTTATTCTGCACGTGTGTACACGCGGGCTGTCTTTGGACAACCCGCGTGTACCTAGGGCCGACCTTTTTAAGGTCGACGCCCACCCAAAAAATAAGTTCAATTATTAAATTGAAGTATTGAATAGCTAGATAAGGGAGTTTGTACTTACTTGGTCCAAGCAGAAGTTCGTTTCGTCCACTGTAGCTCCCGGAATCACTATCTTTGGCAAAGGGGGTCTTTTGGCTCCAGAGTCAATTTCCAAATCAGCAATGGTGATAATGAGCTGCCAGCTTCTATTTATAGACTTTTTGGCCTCTTTTTTTCACTTTTTTGGCCCCCCTTATCAGTTTCTTTATACCAAAAACCATTTAGAGTGATCTAGGAGTTATATGGGAGGGATTTGATCAGGTATTGGGACAATTGTTTTTTGAATTTCGAAAAAATATTGACGGTCCATAATTTTATCTTTTTTTTTTCAAAAAAAAATCAACTTGAGCATATAGGTTAGGATACCACCCCAAATTTTGCATCTCATTGCCTTTTTCTTATTCTATAGGATCGATCCCATTCGGTTGTGACACGGAACCTTCATATCTACTCTAGAAGTGTCGCAACTTGGTGGTAGAACTTACCAAAACATGGATGCCCTAGGTACGTCCTGGTTGCATTATGGTGTCCATGCCGTTTCTAAAAACATTGTAGGCTAGGGAGTCCGTATATTCTTTCCTGAATATGAGTTTGAGCCTCATTTGCATGAGTCTTTTTCACTCTTTGTTTTACCCTCAGGACTCCCAAAAAATAACGGGTTTCCTTTTAAGCCCTTTTCAGACCCTCTAAACATGAAAAGATTGCCAAGCGATCTTGTGATCTTTCACGCTCGTTAAACTAAAACTTGAAGTCACGTCTGTCCAATGGTAGTTTACCCCTTTTTCGGTCCGAGTGGTCAACTGTACGAACAAAGGTATACTCTATAGAATTCCCATTCTTTAGAAGAGTACTCTCAGGTATAATTTTATTCCTTTTTTGGGCCTGAGGGACTAAATTTATGAAAAAGAAACCCCCACGGAGTCCATAGTTAATTTCTTTTCAGACTCCCTAAAATTTAAAAGATCGCCGAGTGACCTTATTCTTTCACACTCGTTAAATTGGTCCAGAAGAATATTCTTGACAGAGTCCATAGTTAAGATTTTTTCAGACTCCTTAAAAGTGAAAAAATAGCCGAGTGATCTTGTCCTTGTCACACTCGTTAAAATGGTTTTTAATTGATGTCTAATCGGTGCTAGTTTATCCCTTTTTCAAACCGACTAGACTATTGTCGAAGAAGGTATCCCAGTGGAGCCTCCTTTTATGTTTTTTTAGACTCTCTAAATATGAAAAATCACCGAGCTTACCTTCTCTGGGCTCGTTAAACTTACATCGAAGGACGTTACCATTGTGTGTTCTATCAATCGCATTTGCATACCTTATCCACCAACCTTGTGACAGTTTTCTTCTGCGTCTTAACACCTTTGGCCGTCAGAGGTTTTTTCCCGAGTATCATTTTACCAGAACATCAGTCTTGTCCTTGTGAATTGAGCTTGTATGTTTGCAGTATTCGTTCCTCCATTGTAACGTAATATTCCTTTATTCTTTTTCAAAAATTATCAAAAAGAACAAAAAAATCAAATATACCCCAAAAAGAGGATGGGAAAAGTATTTTCTTTATTGGCAGCATAATGAGTCGCCCTTGGATAAAGCACATCTGTCCGTTTGATCATTAGACTATGGGATGTAGTACGACCTTAGGAAGATTTTCTCGCTATATAGAGTTGTGTCCTCCACCGTTTGGTTACTCTTCCAAACATATGGAGAGTTTGCGTTACCTCCTGCTTCGTAGACTTATGATTAACATCTATGCTGCTTGAGTCTTATCACTTGTCGTGCTATTGTCCAAGGGAAGTTTGTCACTAAGCCTGAGTCGACCCCTCTGCAATATGTCTCTTGTCCGCATACCCGGCCATCCTGAACGTCCAATCAAGTCCTTGTTCAAAATCACTGAAGCCTTCAGTCCGGTCATCAAGATTATCAAGTCCATAAACGAATAGCCGTCGAAGACCTCTGGGTAGTGCATTCGTACACTCATATTACACTCCTACCATAGTTTTAGAAGATTTTGAAGTTGTTTCTCGAGCTCTGAAGTACAACCATCAGGCCGAATCAGCTTCTGAAAGATGGGTACTCTATAGGTATATCTTTTTGATTTCGAGATGTAGCTCTGTTGTGTATTATTCCCAGCTACTCTTTATAGTTCTTTGACATGGATCTACAGTGTATTTGATTGGTAGCCATGGTTCTATTTTATCCCGAGCATGGGTATGCCCACCTCGGTGAGACATTTATTATTTTGCAGACGACACCTCCTGGTTCCTGATCCTTGGGCTCACTCATTCAACACATTAGTAATGATTGGTAAAATATTGGTAATGTATTTCGGCCATCAGATGCTCTTCTGACCTCACACATTAGGGGGCATCTGTTATAACCCTAAATTGCACCACACATGCTTACCTGGCATCATGCCAACTCATATCCCTTCGTTGCCAAAACATCTACTGAAAAACTCTTTGGAAATCCTCTTGGGTCAAGGCCCACGTGCCCTAACCCATTACTGCACGCGTGTGCACGCTGGCTGGCTCACTACAACCCGCGTGTACCTAACAAAGCATGAAAAGAGGAAAGTTTCCAACGGAAAAAATATCTATGGGTCAGTTAACTGAAACTCCCAGCCATGCATGGCCGAGGGTTCGTCCAAAACCCTAGCTCATTCTAGCCTATAAAAGAAGGGGTAGGGGTACCATTTGGAAGAGGAAAAAATATAGTGAAGAAACTCTGCCCATTTACATAATCCATTGTCCCAAACCTTTAGCCTTTCCTCATGCCAAAGGAGATTTAACACAAAGAAGTTGGAGGACAGAAAAAGAGGAGCCCAGGATCAGGATCAAGGAGCGGTGGCCGGTCTTGACTTTGATTGTAAGTTGATTCATTTTTCAAGTAATAAAAGAATACTTTTCCCATCCCAATGCATGAGTTATCTATGGTTTGGTTAATTTATGCTTAATTTCTAACCCTTTAGTAGAAAAGTAGCATGCATGCGTAGTTGTTATATGTCTTGATTGCAGGTCATTTGTGGAAGGAGCAGCGCAAGCAAGTGGTGATAGCGCAACGAAGGATCTACATCAAACGCCAATAGCAAGGTTAGTAGTCCTTTTCTATGTATGTATTGTGAAAGAGGGGTTTAAGTTTTGGGTTGTAGGTTAAAAAGTATTTTCTTTATGGTCAAAATATGCATGCAAGTCTGACCCTAGTTTGCTAGTCCGTATGGTATTTTTCCCAACAACACTTAGGTAGTCCATACTTATATGATCGTAAGGCAATCTTCTACAGGACAAAGAATCAATATCAATTTACCAAAGCAGGTCAAGATTATGTGGTTCATGCTCATCATATTAAAGAAAATAAAACACTTCAAACAATGGAACAATTAAAGAAGGCAGTGCAAGCAAGCAACAAACCAATAATTGTTTCAAATGAAGTAATTGATCTTAAGCAAGAACAAGAAATGATTGTTGAATGGAAAATCAATCATAAGTTGCTTCAAGATAAGCTCATGTCGTGCAAATATTTCAAGTATATCAGTGCATTTGCAGTCGTCTTTTTGATGCTGTCATTAGTAATGTTTTCTACATGGATGATAGTGGCTTCAGTAAAATGTAACAGGGTTCAAATGGCTAACAATCTACTATCAGTTGTCATGATTGTGTTATAGTTGATCTTGATGAGACAGGTGCACAGGACAGAGTTCAGAGATAGAGGACAAGCCGAGTGGCCTATCATGAGCTTGTTGACTGGTCAGTAACCTTTTTGGGACCAAAAGGTCTTTTAGTGGGGAGGTGTGATCCCGAATCGGATCCAGAAGCCTGACAGGGCTAAAAAAGGCTCAAAAATGAAAGTGCTCGGAATCTCACGAAACCAGTACCATTGCGTCCGTCTCGTCTTCCTAATTCCGGCCATATATTTACTTTGTCAAACGGGCTTCGTATGAGAAATATATCACATTCTGTCCGAAAACCCAAATAGGCAAAAAAAGTGGATGACTGTACAATCCGTATAGTGCCACGTGGTAGGCTGACTGTACAGGCCATACGACCGTACAACTGACGTGGAAACTCTTGGAGATGACATGTGGCAGGTGATGTGGCATAGAATCGGTACAGTTGGACTAGTTAGAGGGTGACACATGTCACCACTGTAAGGGTGACACATGGCACAGGTTGACGTGGCAGGGATGACGTCAACAGGTTAACTGGGCAGGTACGGTGACAGGTGGCAAGGTACGTGGTAGATACGTGGATGAGTCAGCGTTCAACACTTGGCACTTTTTGATTGGTTGTTGAGGTGCCACGCGGCCCAGTCATGGGCTGCCGCGTGGCACCCTATGGTTGGTTCGTGGTTTGTGTAAAAGTTTATGGTCTTCACCGAGGTTGAACCCCTGACCTCTCCTTCGGGCTGTGGACTGGCAGGACCAGGCTAACCGCCCACCCCACGGGTGTTCCTTATTAGCTATATGGCATATAAATTATTTGAATTAAAATAATGTGACATTCGGAGGCGGAAAGGGCTGGGGCTTAGCCCTAGCCCATGGTTCAATATGCATGTATGCGACCACAGAGCTGGACAGGAGGGCTTACCATATATGCGTGAGTTTGGATAGGGCCTATCCCTTGGACTCCGTGCCACCATATAACCATCGATGTGTATCGCGGGGCCTATCCACCATTTTGGGCGCGGGAGGTTAAGTAAATATGTCGTGGACCTATGCTGATGCCACAGGACCGGGAGCTAGCGCGCATGGGAAGGGCCAGCGCATAGCCCGAGGGGCTAGCACTCAGCCACATGGCCCCATGTGACCCTACCAAGGGGGAGCGCACAGAATATAAGGGGCTTATGCCCAAATTAAATCCAAAAGTGGTTATTTTATATAGTTTTTGGATTTTATATTTGATTTTTGCCTATAACTAATGGATTTTATCCATTTTTGGGAGATATTAGGCATTTTTGGAGCCCAAATTTTGGGAGGAAGTTGGGGATGGATAACCAACTTCAGATCTATAAAAACTAGGCCTGTTTGAGGACATGGAGGACAGTCAGAGCGGAGTTATGCTGAAGGGAAGCCAAGCCAAAGCCATTTTTATGCAGGGAAGCTATTGAGGAGCAGACGCTTGCGAGCCATTTCTGGGAGCTACGGACATCCATTTTGCTTGCCATTTTCTTTGCAAGGTTCTAGAGATCTAGAAGAACATGACCAAATTAGTCTTGTAGCCAATTGACATTGCTGCGATGTATTTTTGAGCTTTTGAACATAAATAAAGAAGCCTCCCCCACAAAGACAAAGGCCCGAAGACGTAGGCAACATTGTGCCGAACTCCGTTATCAATTCTCGTGTTATGGTTTGCTGTTTATTACTTCATTTCAGATCTGCATATGTGTATATGGCTGTCATAATTCCTCTCTTTTCCTCATTCTTTCATTAAGATTCTCAATTGGATAATTAACGCATGCAATTTAAAACTCAACCATAGTCATTAAAAGATCCTACGGATCACTGCATACGCCCACATTGTATATTTGGCCAAGTATTTTATATATTTGAATATGATATGCTACAGTAAAAAATTGTAGCATTCCACAATGCGTTGGACTCTTGAAGAGGATGGGTAAAATTGATTGGAAAATTATTTCAAGAAAGTAATTGTATTAACAAATTTAAAATTGTTTAGTTTTTAAAGAGCATGCGTCTCATTTTTGTTCAGGGTGTTGAAATCCTTTAAGGAAATGTGGATGGGTTCTGCAATTAAATAACCTAATTTATATATACGTTGACATAAGAAAGAGTATGATCGGTTGTTATGGCAAGCTGAAAAAACACTTTAAAATATCATTGAGAGAGTATATCCGGTTAATTCCGTTCATAAAGAATTGTGTAAGCATATATTAAACTCTGTGTGAAAATTATAAAAGAAATGCATCTTAGAATACCTTATGGTTAAACATGAGTGGAAGGAGAGATAATAAGTGCCATTTCAAGAGAGATAATGAGTGGAGTTTATATTATTAGTCCCTACTGAGGGAAGTGCAGGGACTATAGCGATGAGTAGCCTTGACTTATATTAATTCATCGTTGACTTTTATTTTATCCAAAGTTTTTTTTATAACTTTGATTTTCACTCTTAATTAAAACAAATATTCCTATTTATTTGTATTTTTATTGCCGACCGACAACATAGATCTAGGAACTCCAGCTGAATATATGTTATTTTATTAGATTCTTCTTTGATATTTGGTCCTAATGTGATGGGCAATAAATTGCCATCACATCTATTGTGTAGTCAAGGATGGTTCAATGCAGTCGAGGTTGCAGTCCAAGAGGGGCGTAAAGGCGGTTTTGAGGTGGTGTTGCATGTAGCCAAGCGACAGTCTGCATGCAAGGAACTTTTTTAGCTGTGTTTTTCTTCCCACATAGTTACAATTAATTTTTCCACCTCACTTACAACCTCTGTAAGCTTGTAGCCAATTGTTAGATGTTTTGGCAATGCTTCAAGATCATGTTTTGTAGAATTTTAGCAACAAGGAGTTATTTATTAGATTTTATTGTATATGATGATGCATATATATGATTAAAGGTTGCTAGTCCACAATAAGGCCAATGACTTGGCCACCTAGTTCGAATGGAAGGAAACTTCCAACGCACACACCTTCAAGGTTGATCTTCCAGGTAATCATCACGCTTGTTGCTTGAAATTTATAGGGTTTTAGTTATTCTGTTTATTAATGGACGATTGGTTGGTATTTAGAGCCCAAGATTTATTTCTTAATTCATGGTAGGTCTGAAGAAAGAGGAGGTAAAGATAGAGGTGGATGATGACAAAGTTATTCAAATTTGAATTATTATTATACCCCATAACCTTAAATTATACCCATCTAAGTGAAAACAAAAATGGTATAGATATTTGGAAGTTTCTGTTAAAAGTATCTATTGTGAATTGGGCCAGATCCTTTCGGCACTCTACGTTTAACATTCCCATAATTTAGATCGAAATATTGTTCTTCTCATTTTCTTTTTGCATCCACATGAGAAACCTCAGTAGTGTTGGAAACATGCCAACAAATTTCCTCATGCGGTCACATGCACATGCACATGCACATGCATGCAACTATGTTAATGTGCATGCATGCAATCTATTTATGAACTGCTCACGTACTATGTGATCTATTCATGATCAATTTGTATTACTCAATGATAGATGTTATATATGTGAGCATACCCATAGAGGTGGAGTACAATGTGAGTGCAAGCATGTGCAAGGAGAAGAAAGCAGAGTGTGTGAGGAGAGGATGATTGTATGCCTATGAAGACTATTGTGATTCTCCCTTGAATAATAAGAATACCAATAATCATTGCCCATGTTTTTTTCCATCATTGGGTTTCCACATAAATCACTGTGTCAAGTGTATGATTGATATACTTGGTTTAATGCGTGTTTGATATTGCTTATTTTATGCTCTGTTATATGCTATGTTTTTCTTTCGCTGTCTAACAAGTGGTATCAAAGCTTAGAGTTGAAGGAGAAGAGAGCAAAGGAGAAGAGAATTTGTTCGCTGCATCGAAGATCCTGGTTTATTAGAAGTTGTGATTTTCTTTTGGACAATTGTTTCTGCTAATGGAGAAAGTGAAGAGTTCTAAGTTTGAGGTGGAAAAGTTCATTGGTAAGAATAGATTTGCACTATGGAAGCTCAATATGTGAGATCTGTTTTTGCAACAAGGATTGCAAAATGCCTTGGATGGAAAGTCAAAGAAACCAACAAGCATGACATACGAGGACTGGGAGGATCTAGATGCAAGAGCCCTCAATACTGTTTTTTTGTGTCTGGTAGATGAGGTGTTGTTTAACATCGCTGAAGAGACGACAACAATAGGTTTGTGGACCAAATTGGAGAGTCTGTATATGACAAAGAACTTGTCAAACATAGTCTTCTTGAAGAGGAAGTTGTACATCTTGTAGATGAAAGAAGGTACGAAAATTACTGATCACTTGAATGTCTTCAATACTCTGATTTGTCAATTAACTAATATGGAAGTAAAGTTCGAATATGAGGAAAATGAGGTTATGCTACTGTGTTCGTCGCTTGAGTCTTGGGATCATATAGTCACAACTGTGTGGTTTAACATAACATATGCCATTGATTATGACATTGTTGTGGGAGCTTTGTTGTCTGAGGAGATAAGGAAAACATTCGGTAGAGAAACCTCAACAACAGAAGCAATGGTGGTCAAAGGTCGATCTACAAAAAGAGGGAAAATTCAGAGGGGTACATCAAGGTTTAAGTCAAGAGGAATGAAGAGTAAGCAAAAATGTTGGTTCTGTGGTAAATCTGGGCATCTCAAGAAGGATTGTTGGAAAAGACATAATGCATCCAAGGAGGACTCCACAAAAGAATCATAGGAAGCTAATGTAGCAGAAACAAGTTCAGGTTTCAGTTCACGTATGGTTGATGGGGTATTTTCTACTTGTGATGTTTCACATTAACATCAACATTGGTTGTTAGATTCGGGTTTGTCCAGCCACATGTGTCTTCATAGAAATTGGTTCTCAACCTACCAATCTATTGATGAT
Organism: Picea engelmannii; assembly: GCA_009831015.1. Classification (NCBI taxonomy): domain Eukaryota; kingdom Viridiplantae; phylum Streptophyta; class Pinopsida; order Pinales; family Pinaceae; genus Picea; species Picea engelmannii. Next base: position 3,925 of record ML783435.1, on the reverse strand, counting down.
GGTGTTGTTTTTATGGGAATTGTTTTTTCTTGTAAAATTTTTGGATTTGGTAGCGTCTGAATTAGAATGCATGATGGTTCTGTAAGAACATTAATAAATGTAAGACATGTACCCGAACTTAGAAATAACTTGATATCTTTGGGAGCTCTAGATTCAGTTGATTACAAGTGTACAACTCAAGGTGGAGTACTGAAGGTGTCCAAAGGTATCTTAGTAGTCATGAAGGAAAAGAAGATAGGGAACCTTTATCAGCTTGAAGGAAGGACATAGGTAAATCAAGTAGTGGTAGAATCTGAAATGCAAGTGACTCTGTTCATTTATGGCATCAACGTTTGGGTCATATGAGTGAGAAAGGGCTTAAGGTACTGGTTGATCGTAAGTCACTTCCAAGTTTGAAGTTTCTGAATTTGAATTCATGTAAGTATTGTATTTTTGGAAAACAATGTAGAAAAAAGTTTAAAGTAGGAAGGCATATAAGCAAAGGTATCCTTGATTACATTCATTCAGATGTTTGGGGACCATCCCCTATAGTTTCTCTCGGAGGATCGTCATATTTTGTGACATTTATAGATGATTACTCTAGGAAGGTTTGGGTCTATTTACTTAAAAGAAAAGCTGATGTATTTAATACTTTTAAGCAATTCATAGCTTTGGTTGAAAAGAGAACTGACATGTCAATCAAGTGTTTAAGGACAGATAATGGAGGTGAGTTCACATCTATCGAATTTGAGAACTATTGCAAGGAAGCTGATATCGAAATACATAAGACCACGATTTATACTCCTCAGCAGAATGGTGTCGCTGAATGCATGAATATGACTCTTCTAGAGAGAGAAAGGAGCATGCTTAATAATGCCAAGATGCAATAAGAATTGTGGGCAAAAGAAGTTCTTACATCATGTTATCTGATAAATCGGTCACCATCAACTGCAATAAACTATAAGATTTCATAAGAGGTATGGACATGTCATTCATGTGATTTTTCAAATCTGAGAATATTTGGATGTGATGCTTATGCTCTTATTTCTAAATATCAGTGTTGTAAGTTAGATCCTAGATCAAAGAAATATGTCTTTGTTGGTTATGGTGATGGATTTAAGGGGGTACAAACGGTGGGGTCCTACTACCCACAAACTCATCATAAGCAGGGATGTAGTATTTGATGAATCCTCACTCTTGACATCAGAATTGGTAGATGTTGAAGTGAGACAAGAACAAGTACCACAACTCAACCATCTTCATACAGGTAGGAGCATGAAGAAGTTCTAGAAGAAGAAGATAAAGATGTAGATGCAGAAAATATCCAGGAAACTGAGGATATGCCTCAACCATCTTTGAGGAGATCTTCATGAGTTAGGAATCCTCCTACAAGGTATGACGATTATGTTTCATATGTGGCTTTAGTTTCTATTGATGGAGAACCTAGTTGTTTTCAAGAAACAATTAAGGTATCTGAAAGTGCTCGATAGAAAAAATCTATGAAAGAAGAAATGGATGTCTTAGAAAGGAATAAAACATGGGACCTGGTAGAACTTCCAAAGGACAAGAAGGTTGCTGGCTGCAAGTGGGTCTACAAACTGAAAAAGGGTGCCGATGATAAAGTCAAAAGGTATAAAGAAATACTGATAGCAAAAGGGTATTCTCAAAAGGAAGGTATTGATTTTCATGAGATCTTTTCACCAGTGCTTGTTTCATTTCGTGTTATGTTAGCACTAGTTGCTTTACTTGATCTTGAGTTAGAGCAGCTAGATGTTAAAACAACATTTCTACATGGAGATTTAGATGAGGATACATATATGGAACAACCATAAGGGTTTGTTTAGGATCACAATAAGAGGTTTGTTTGCAAACTCAAGAAGTCATTGTATGGCCTAAGACAATCTCCCAGGAAATGGTACAAGAAGTTTGATTACTTCATGGTGAGCCTAAATTTTACAAGTAGTGAATATGATCATTGTGTTTACTTTAAAAAGTTGGAAAATGAAATGTTCATTATTTTGGTGTTATATGTTGATGATATGCTTGTGGCAAGCAAGAGCATGGTCGAAATCAACAGGTTAAAGGCTCAGTTGGCTAGGGCATTTGATATGAAGGATCTAGGAGCAGCAAAAAAAATCTTATGCATGGAGATACACAGATACAGAAAAAATGGTAAGTTGTGGTTATCACAATAGAAGTATGTGGAGAAAATAATTATGAGATTCAGTATGAATAATGTGAAACCTGTACAGATCCATTTGGCTTCCCATTTCAAGCTTTCTTTAGGTTTATGTCCTAGTAATGATGAAGAAAGTGATTATATGTCTCGTGTACCATATGCTAATGCAGTGGGAAGTTTGATGTATGAGATGGTGAGTACTAGACCAGATATTTCACATGCAGTTGGTGTTGTCAGTCGATACATGGAAAATCCAAGAAAAGGGCATTGGGAAGCAATGAAATGGGTGCTTCAATATCTTAGAGGCACAAACAGTTATTCTATCACCTATGATGGTTCCAAAGATTCAGTTTGTGGTTATGTCAAATTCAGATTTTGCAGGTGACTTGGGAAAAAGGAGATCAGCTTTAGGATATGTCTTTACTCTTGCAGGAGGACCTGTTAGTTGGATGTCAAAGCTTCAAAACGTAGTCGCTTTATCCACTACAGAGACAGAGTATATGGCTGCTTCACATGCATGTAAGGAGGCAATTTGGTTACAGGGTGAGTTTGGGTGAGTTTGGAAGGATGTAGGACAAGGTGAAAGTATTTTGCGATAGCCAAAGTGCTATTCATTTGGTTAGAAATCTAGCTTATCACACTAAGACGAAGCATATTTTGTTAAGTACCATTTTGTAAGACAAGTTGTTGATGAAGGTGGAGTGTCTTTGGAAAAGGTCCATACAAAAGTGAATTCTACAGACATGTTTATGAAACCAGTTTTATTAGAGAAGCTACGGTGGTGTTTGGCTTCTCTTGGCTTGCAGAAAAGGTGATGAATTAATTAAGGGCATGATATATCAGGGTAAATTGTTGTCAAGGTGGAGATTGTTGGAAACATGCCAACGAATTTCCTCATGCGGTCATGTAATTCTCCTTCATTGGGTTTCCACATAAATCATTGTGTCAAGTGTATGATTGATGTGTTTGATTTAATGAGTGTTTGATCTTGCTTATTTTATGCTCTGTTATATACTATATTTTGCTTCCACTGCTTAAAAAGTAGCAGCAGCTCCTACTGTATACAAGTCATGCCTAATTCCTTTTATCCTGTCTATATTTCTCATACCAAGAGTCCTTTCATTATCAAGCGATAATAACACTCCTAAGAGCGAGATGAAAAATATCATTCTACTAAGCCTAGCAGCAATGAAACAATATCCCCTCATGGCTGGCTATTTCTGTTTCTGTCCTGAAAACCGATACTAATAAGATCTCTAAGGATTAGAGAAAATTATATATGTTTCCACACAGTTATGGCTATTAATGTCTGTCTCCAAGTCTTGTAATGCAATCCGACACCGCGCTTCTCCAATGATCAAGAAATGACTGACTGGAAAAGTGTCTCCTAACAACTGAGTGTACCATGTATAATAAGGAACTACCTACTTCAGGAGAAGCTAAGTATTTACTGAAAACCAAATCTACCGTCCATGATATAGCAAATGTAGGGTGATCCTTGGAGGCCTACAAAACGTATGGTACCGCATTGGCAAGTGAAAGGTTCGATTCTTCCTTGATAACAAGCACTGTATGTCGTGAGTCTTGAAAGCAATGGAGAATGTGCAGTCTTAATGGAGCCCACTGAAGGGGAGGATGTGATTCCTCTGTTGCACTTTCTCGGACCTTGCACAGGCTGTGTGGACAGCTGGGTACTCTACTCTCCCTTCTCTTAGTAGCAGTAATAGCAATGCTATTTGTACTTGGTTGTGGGACAAGTTGCCCTCA
>ML783434.1:325147-353054 GCA_009831015.1 Picea engelmannii | reverse complement strand
ACACTAAACTAAATCTATTGCAAATGAAACAGCGGCTTGCACCAGCTTGGCGGGCCCAACCAAACGGCACAACGCTGTGGGAAAACGACCAGAGCCGACTAAATCATATGATGCAGATACAGTGTAACTCTAAGCTCCATTAATTCATTAAAAACAATCTTCAGATCACATGACAGTCAACATATACGCAACAACAGTTTATATTAAAACATAGGTTCACGGCATAATCCGATAACAGTAGCAAAATAGCAACAGTAATGGTAGTCGTAGTCGTAACCCGTTCTCAACAATGAACACGGGTTTATATCCAATCCTATTGTTTGTAACAGTCTTAGACAAAGAAAACATAAAGCAACGGATCCCTGATCCGAGAATAATCTTGCAATAAAACTGAAAACGTATTTCACAACTTCGTGACACGTAGTGTCACGAAGTGTGAACACTAAAGAATAATCGATCCAGGTTGATCATTATACTCTCGAGCACTCTGTGGCAACGACTCCAGCTGGCTTGTGAACCTGCTATCTCTCCTTCGAACCATAATGCATGTCATGATGCCTCGATTTCGAACTCCTCCACTGGTACCGCTACGGTGCGAGTTGGTACTTGGTACCAGTGTCCTGTTCCAAGAATAGCAATGGTACCTACCCAAGTGATATTAGTCCAATTATCAATTTAAAGTATTAAAATGCATAATAATAGCTTGAATTTCAAGGATACCTTAGGTGACCCCTTTGAATGGTAAAGTGATGTTGATTATATCAAAAGGAGGTCAAAAAGGGTGGTACTGGCATATAGTTGGAGGTCAATGGTATGTAGTATGGGCAAAGAACATGGTCAAAACCGGGGACCAACAAACATGATCAAGATGAGTCCACGAGCATAGTTTTCCTCTCTGTGGCAAGCTCATTAAAAAATGAAATAGAGGTTACGATCATAGTTTCACTTCTCTATGGAAAGCTCGTTAAAAAATGAAATAGAAGCCATGAGCATAGTTTTCCTCTCTGTGGCAAGCTCGTTAAAAAATGAAATAGAGGTCATAAGCATAGTTTTGCTTCTCTATAACAAGCTCGTTAAAAAATAAAACAGAAGCTACGAGCATAGTTTATCTTCTGTATGGCAAGATCGTTAAAAAATGAAACAGAGGCTATGAGCATAGTTTTTCTATTTGTAGAAAGCTCATTATAAAATGAAACAAAAATCTGGGGACTGAACCCAGAGCCTTGAGCATAGTTCTTTTCCTATGACAAGCTCATTAAAAAATGAAATAGTCACCTCTCATACCAAGTCGAGTTTTTCTCTAGTTATCGTAGATGTCGAGTCAAGTCTTTCGTTAGGTCTCATATTTGAACCTTCATTTCATCCACTTGTATCTTTTTTCTCCATCTAGTACAAAACTTGGTGACAACCTCAAAGTCGGTGAATGAATTGAAGCTTGGGGGGAATGTCTCCAGCCTTTGATGATCATTCTAGAGTTAAGCCACTAGCTTTCAAGCTAGGGGCATACCGAGCTTAGTCTTTGTTCCTTCTCATGATCGTAAATACATGAGATGTAACCAAATATACTTTTATCACTTTTTCAGACTCCTAAAGTTTATACGAAAAAGGAAACCCCCTGGAATCTCCTTTAAGCTCTTTTTAGACTCTCTAAACATGAAAATATTGTCGAGTGATATTGATTCCTTTCCCACTAGTTAAAAGGTTTTAAAGGGCATATTTCGAGTGATAATTTATCTCTTTTCGGCCTCATGAGACTAACATTACAAAAAAGGACAACACTGGAGTCATCTTTAAGTCATTTTCAGACTCTTTAAATATGAAAAACCACCGAGCTTACCTTCTCTGGACTCGTTAAACAATCATACATTGAAGGGCCCATACGGGACTGAACCCTTAATTCTTCCAGTTCCTTAAACAAATGAACAGGGACTTACCAAAGGTGAGTTATATCGATCATGTGTTACCCTCCTTGAGCTCGTTAAATTAAAAAGAGGTACTTGTCTATCTATATGGGGGGAAAATTGAAGGAAGCAAGACAAGCCGTTTTTTAGAACATTACCAGTAATTCTTACAGTCACCCTTGAACACGACATTTTATCTTTGCACGCATTTTTATCCGTCGAACCTCTACACTGAACCAATCCTTTGAGTTTCTTTACTCCTTTGGGTCACCCGACGAAAATCACAATATCCACTACATTATCAATTTTTGGTCCATGTCAAGTTTTTTGTTGTCATGCCTCAGTGTTCAAGGGAAGTATCTGCCTCAGGATTCAACCATCAAAAATTCCTGTTTCAATACCCGTGTTAGTCCATGTTCATTTGATCCACCAATTACATCTCTATGTCAGTTTCATTTCATTGATGGGGGATACATCAAGGCCCTCCTTCGATGAGTCTGTTCCTATCGAATTCAACACATTATCTGGGAACTAGACTTAGAAACCAGTTAGTACCTTGGGACCTGCATGCCTCAATGGTAGTCCTCCTCACGTTCAATAGTGGGTTTACATCATTGACCTTTGATAAGATGATTCTACATATTTTTAAATTCAACTCATCCATTCACATTCGTTGGAATTTACTAGAGTACCTTGGGAATCATTGACATCAATGGTCATTTCCCTCATGATTGTTAATGGTTTACCTCATTGACCGATAATCAAGTGGTTTTTGCCATGTTCGACATCAGGACATCTATTCACATGGTTATATTCGTACTACATCGGGATAGGCAAGAAGACCCTGGGTTTTCATCACTCTTATATGTACTTTGCCCAGGTTGCGATGGAGTTTCTTTTGAACATTGACACATATACTATCACATAGATCCACTTTGTATTGGTCATGGCTATGTCTTGTCATATCGTAGATCCACTATGAATTCTTTGTGCCTATGATTAGTTCAGGTCATAGGAGTATAGATCCACATTGCATCTTTAGTGGCTATACCTTTTTGTCAATATAATTATGGATCCACAGTGTATTTTATGGTGGCCATACTGTTGGGCTCTAAAGATTTCTAAAAATATCCTTAGTTTAACATTAATTTATCAACCCGAGGATTCATCTTTTATCTCAAGAATATCAGCAAAATCTATGCAGATAGCTCGTAGTGGCTAAAATCGCATAATTAAAGCAAATCTGAGTTTATCAACAATCAAGTTCCTCAAATGTTCATTAAAGATTCTGAGACTAAGATCTTACTAAACAAAATTTAAATCTGATTACTAACATGTTGCGAATGAAAATGAACTAGCTAATTAGTTGAATTCATTTAACTAAAAAGAAGTAATTGAATCTAACTGAAGACTTGCATAATTAACTATCAGCTATGAATCAAATTGCTGGAAGGAAATAGAGAATTACTCTATCTGTGGAAATAAACAACAACTGTAATTTAATCGAAAGGGACAACAAATGTAACTTAACTGAAAGGAACAACAAATGTAACTTAATCGAAAGGAACAAAAAATGTAACTTAATCTAAAGGAACAACAAATGTAACCTAATTGAAAGGAACAACACGTATGAAAATGTGAGGAACTGTCAAGCAGTAAACTTCAGTAATGGAAGTTGGAACAACAATCATTAACACTCGAAGGAAATGTCTACCTTCTATATGCAAACAACATAAAATCATTAACACACTTATGCATTCATCTTAACTATTGTGAAAGATATTTGAATCACGAAACATAAATCAAACTGATACAATTACAGATTAAGACAGTAACTCCTTCAGACTGCACCCTTGGTCCTCAGAAGCACTGCTACTAGAAAATCAATATGTAGAAATGGTGAAAACGTTCAAAGATTTTATTGATTCCATAACTGGTACAACATTTACAAAAACTTCTTGCGCAGAGAAATTCTGAGTTCTGAATACTTGGATGCGATTCTTAGATATCCTTTCAGGATCTATTACCCTCTATATATTACAATAATCTGGGTAAATTAATCCATCCCGAGGATCTAGAGATCCTCAAGATTGCTTTACTACTATAAAGTTACAATATAGAAAATCAATCATCTTCAAAATTACTTTGCGCCAAAAGTCCTCAACCTCCAATAGCTTACGTATCTTCAAGATCTTATTTTATATCTTAGGTTTGACAATGTTTGTCCATTCCTGTAACAAAATTGAACAATCCCAATCGTATTTTAGAATCTATTTAATGCAACTTCAATAATATTGCTAGAAGACATATTAATCATTTTCTATCCTATTTATCCCTAATTAAAAAAAAAGACAATCAAGATTATATCATGAACTATGGGAATAAGGAAGATATTTGTACCTTTTTCATAACCCAACATAACCCTCCAGTGTACCTTCTTGCATTTCCTCATGCAAGTTGAGATCTTACATGTAAAGCAATGATGTTGTAAGGAGGAAAGGTTGGTTCACCAGGTCTCCTGAACCCATTATTTCTTCTGAGCTCTCCAAAAGAAGCATCCTCCCTCATCTTATTAATTTGATAATATTTCTGGTAACTTTCTGGAGGAAACCAAAGGATAGTGGGATTATATATGCACCCAATCCAAGTATGTCCTTCCTCCTGGAGAATTCTGTAACACCTTTCCACTCTGAAGGTAGCTGGAAAGAAATTCCTGAAACCAAAGGGTTCCCTAATTTTGACTTCATTGGAGGATGCATCCCATCTCAACTGGGAAGAAGCAAGAGCTTATTCTTTGAGTTCTCTAAAATATATGATGCCTGAACATATAAATTATCGATGGATAGGGGCTAAAGAGTCCATGACCCACTCCCTTTTCATGAAGGTTATATGTCACATAATGGCTAGAAAGGACTTTGGAGGCTCCCCTCTGCTCCAAAGATCTAACCCAGTCTCCCTCTTCATGAAGGTTTTGTGAGCATTAGCCCACCTGATTTGGTTTTTAGTAAAGGACAGGAATGCCTAAAACTGTATGTCCCCAATAAAGGGACCAGGGTTATATTTTCTGTCATCTTCCAAAATGAAGTTATGGAAGTATAAATCACATAGAAAGTATTGTACCTTCTCTTCTTGCTCTATGAAACATGAAATAAAATTAGGTACAGTGGTAAATGTAATTGGTTTACCTACTCTGATGGATTTCACTCTCAACAACATGTAACATTCCAACAATAATAAAGTATAATTGGTGGCAGGAGCTCTGTAATTGATTTCATCACTGTATACATCACAAATCTCTTTGATTTCCTCCAAATCTTTTTCCAATTGGGTTTGTACCTTCTTCACCTTCCCTTGGGCTCTGGTGAGCTCATCATAGGTCTCACTTTATATTGTTGACATATCCTTCAGTTTTCTAACAACCTTTTGATGTTCAACCATAGTGACCATCTCATCTATGGGTTGAGTTAATGCTTGCTAGGCTTGTACCAGCTTTGCCTTTAGCCTATCAATGATGGCACTCTATTCCCAAGACTGAAATTATTGATATTCTTCCATAGCATCCATCTCATCTCTGGATTGAGTTAATGCTTGTTGGGATTGTATAATATCTTCTTCCAGTCTATCAACGATAGCACTATGTTCCTGAGAATGAGATACTTTATGCTCTGCCATAATCATCAATTCATTTCTGTTTTGAATCAGGCTTTGTTGGGACTTCATCAATTCTTCTTCCAATTTCCTAATGGTAGCATCCTGCTCAAGGGATTGAGTTGTTTCCTGTGAGACTGGGGTATCTGTCTGCACCTCAGCATAAATTGTTTCTATAGGGATCATTTCTTCTGCTATCATCATTTCTCGTGTTTCTAAAGGAATTACTTCCTCATTCTGAGCTACTGCATCCTCTATTATTATTTCTTTAGGGTTTGTCTGTGTCCCCACAAAGTTTGTAGTGACTGCTCTTTTAGGAAGAGGGTTTCATCTCCCTTGCACTATGGGCCTTGTTTTTTGTTTCCTTTATGGGCCTTGTCGATTTGTTCTAGCTAATTTATTAATTCTTTAATAATTTCCCTGAGTTTGCCAACTTTTTGATTTAATACTTCAACCTTTTTAGCCCTTCTCTTCAACAACTTGTTTTCCTTTTTTAGCTTTCTAATTCTCCTATGGATTTTTCCTGATTTATTTTTGTGAGGGGTCTCAAGGTATTCTTCATTCTGGTCAACAGGTGGTTGTTCCTCTATTCCTTCCAAGTGCTTTGTCTGTTCAAGAGGACTTCTTTCCTCAGGATGAGGTTCTTCCTATGTTGTATCCTCTAGGAATGACATTTCAATATCAGGAAAGTCTTCAACAGGTTTTGAAGAAGAGGCTCATTCTTGGTATTCTTATGGTTTATTTGTGTCTTTGTCAATTGAGATCCCTAAGCTCCCTAAAACCTGGGCTATTTCTACCTCATAGCTTTTCAAAACAATTTTTTCCAGGTGCCCCAATGTTGGTTGGGTGTCTTCCTGACTGTTCCCTTATGAGGTTTGTTCTGCCTGCTCAATTTCCTGAACATTTTCCTATAAGGACTACTCTGTAATGTCCTGCATTTCTTCAGGTTGCTTCATTATGACCTGAATTTCTTTAGTTATTTCTTGAATTTGTTCGGTCATTTCCTAAATTTCTTCAGGTTGTCTTGTTCGTCTGCTTCTCCTTTTCCTCTCAATGGGGGCTTTAGAAGCAATTGTTTCTCTTTTCTCTTTTTTGTTAATTCCTCTGCTTGTGAAGTATGAGTATCTATAATTTGGATGGGGTCAGCCTCAACTTCGGGTTGAGGAGGTGGAACTTTTATTTGGGCAGTGGCCTCCTCTCCCTATCTCTCTTCAATTTTATGTGGTGGGTCTTCATGATATAATTCAGGTTGTCCCAATTGTAGAGGTCTTTTGGCCTCGATAAGGTCACCCCAGGTTAATTGACTTTGTCTCAAGGCCTTATTTACTATCAGTTTAACTAATCCATGGTGGTTGATGATAGTAACAGGATCCTTGGCCTTCTTTGTTTTTATGGCAACCTCATGTAACATGGAATTTAGAAAAAATGGTAGATTCATTACTAACAGTTGTTTGAGTGCTGCTAGCAGTTTGAGGTGGCATGGTTGGATTACATTGTATCATCCATCACATGTGATGTACCTCTGAATTATCCCTGCCAGTTATTTCCATGGTTCGTTGAGAGTGTCGGGGTTAAGTCCCTTTCCCTTTTTATCCAATTCTTCTCTAGGGTCTACAAATAATTCTACAGCTTCTTTGAGCATTGTATATCTTCCTATCCATTGAATGCTTGTGCTAGGGAGACCTGTAACCTCTGTTACAATTTCCGGAGTAACTAGAATTTGTATGTCTCGAACCATGGAGAGTTATCCTTGCAAGTTCTGAAAGAAATCAAGCGTGATGTTCGTATCATATCCTTGCAACCAGTTGAAGTACTCCATCCACCCCAGATGTTGTATGATTTCTCTTTCCTTCTCAGTTACTTGTAGTAATGTTGGCTCCTTGCACACACTTCGACCACCCATATTTCTTTGAGAAAATGAGAATGACTATTGTTCCTAGTTGTGAACTTGGTTAGACCAACTTGGAGGAAATATTACCAAAAATAGAAAATATCAGAGAATAACAAGTGTATAAAAATGTGGGTTTTCCATTTATTACAATCATTACTATCTTATTGAAAAACATGTCGAGCATCCACTCCCCTCATTAATGTAGAGGTTGACCTCAACCGTCAGTGTAGGTGAATGTAATGAGTGTAGGTATTTTCGGTGAGAGGTAATAATTATGTTGCCATCGCCGGTGGGGACCAATCATGTATAATTTTCAAAAAAACATATTAACGGTAATCATAAACTATAGTCCTCTTTTGTGGGAAATTCGATTTTTTTTGTGTGCCTATGCTCAAAATGTTTTAAGGAAAAATAAGTTGAATAAATTAAATCTGTACATTTAGAAATATTCCACATATCATAATGTTGTTACTTTTCCCAAGTTATTGAATATAACCGAAATGATAGCCTCATTATTGAGTAAAAGAAATCTAGAGACACACATAAACTTGGTGTTTTTAAGGTAAACTTCCATACCACAGGCAGAGCCACTGCTACCAGTAGGCATCCATATCCTCGATAGGGTTTCCTTTTAACCCATAGATGAGTCTGTATCCTTAATAAATATTTGAATCGTCTTTTCCCAAAAAGACCACTATCCTGGTTTGGTAGCCAGATGATGATAATACCACTCACTAAACTGTAACTTAAGTGAACAAGCCATCTTGTGATGAGACCCCTTGTCCTTTGACCAAAAAAATGTCAAAGGAAAGTGCCATGGTGTGGTAGCCATAGTGGGAATGTCACTTGCATAATTATCCTATGATCGTGGTAGTTTGGATCATGATGATACACCCTATTCTTTGTGGGAGAAGTTTATTACTTATATTTATTTGTTTTTATTTTTTTCATCATTTTTTTTTTTAGGGCTCTATTAAGGGAGGATCATATACTCCTTAAGAGTAAGGGATGGTGTAAATAAGTGTGAGGATTCCAATTAAAAGTGTGCTTAATAATCCTTATTATAATATTAAGGTGAATTATCATTCAAGTATATTTGTATGTATATAGGGAAAATAAACGAATTATGGTGGTTACAGATTATGAAGAAGATTTAAGATATTGTGAAGAAATTAATCCAAAAATAATTTGATGAGGTATGAGAGATACTTCACAAAATAATGATAGATTGTTGCAATGATAATTAGAAATAATGCTGGTGAAAATTACTTAGTGAAAGTCGTACCCCAAAGGAATGGCTCACATTTTAACAACATGAAGGAAAAGAACGACAACAAGGAAAAACACAGAAGGAATAACAACTGTGCCTTTTTAGAATGCACAGTGGGACCCGAGATGAAGGAACGACAATCACAACGAAGGGAACGAAAATTTCTCCATTCAAATTAACAACAACGATACTCAAAGGAATAACAATCGTGTGAAGGGAACGATAGTTGTTCCGTTCAAATGAACAACAACGATATGTTATAAACCTATAATTTATAGGATCAACTGGTGACTGAAATGTTATCTCTTTAAGTGTTTTTTTTTTCAAATGATTGTCGATTCTGCAAATAATTTGAGAAAAAGAAAAGAAAAGAAAAGAAAAGAAGAAGAAAGAAAAGAAAAAGAAAAAGAAAATAAAAGAAGAAGAAAGAAAAGAAAAAGAAAAAGAAAATAAAAGAAGAAAAAGAACAAAAGAGGGCATAAAAGAAATTCAATAGAGCCCCATGCAATAACAATGATTTGGTCCATACCATTCAAGCATGACCAAGTTCTTTAAATTGATGTTGATAGGAATAGTGAATAAGCTTGGCTAAACTGTTTAATCTTAGCCAAGTGATTTAGGTTAGTTAGTGAATAAATCTGACCAAACTGCCTAATCTTGGTCAGATAACCCCAGTATAGAGTAATTCCTTAGTCCAATAGTTTAATCTGGACTAATTGTCATAGGTAATTAGGTTAGAACATAGGATAGTTTTCTTTGTCTCAATAAAATCAGCACGATGATCAATGTTGAACCATGTCTTTGAGGTTTAAAAGGTTTTGATGTCTAACCCCTTGGTGATAAAAACATGGAAAAGCTTGGGAAAAACCCACAATATGCACTTATCCTAAGTTTTTTCGGAGCACATATGCCTTCGCACTCACAGTTAAGCACAGTGCATAGATGAATGGCTCAAGAGTGGGCGCCTAGATCTACGGTTGATAGGTTTTTCCAGACCCCCTCAACCATTCTACCTTTAACGATGGGGGGGGGGTCCAAAATTGAAAATAACAAAGGCACATATACAAATGGCTCAGATGTGCGCGCTCAGATCCACGGATCAGATTGGATTATGGACCCCCCCGACCATTCTGCCTTTAATGGTGGGGGGCGGGTCCATAATATTGGTTAACTATCATGCGCAGATCTATGGTTGAAAAGAAAGTGCGCAGATCAACGAATCTTGGTGTTTTTCGAACCCTCCCGACCAATCTATTTTTAACAGGGGGGGGGGTCCGAAATGGATGGTTTTCTGGTAGGCCCCTTATCTCTACATGGTAGTTATCTGTTGGGTCAAACTCCCACCGCCTCCCAAGGTCTGACATACCTCATCACCCCATGATGTCATTATCCATGTTTTCCCCCTAGAGGTCACTTCTCATTACTCTGTCAGTCCATTCCCCTTGTTCTCCCTTTACAAGTCCTCTCACCATGCTTACTCCCTAATCAACTCCCACCACATCACCTAGCCGTCTTCTTCAGTCATTGTCACCTGCCATATCATGCTCTAAATGACTCATTGGCCATTTATTATTGGTTAACCCATTTGTTAACCTGCTGACCTATATCCCATGCCCAACGGGTATCCGTTTGCTCAAAAAACCACCTTCACCCTTCATTCCTATGTCATTTACCCTATCACTGCAATAGAGAATATTTTCCCCATTTTCCTTTCCATTATAGTCAACTGTCCAAAGCCACCATCATCCCCCTAATGACTGTTTGATTCACAAGTATTTTTACAACGATGGTGCCAAAATCAAAGAGAATAGAAGATGAGGAAAATTCTTTCCTCTCGCCCCCTATCGACCTCGACAGGATCCCTCTAGCCTAAAAAGACCATTTAATTGCAGACACCAGATGCGATTTTGACTTCATAGACTTGCAGTCATGGCTCAAAGAGGTTTTCATTGACCAGAGTGATGAGATTGGGCTCTGGGAGTCAAACCTTCCCCTGTATCTTTTCCCCCAGGTTCACCATTTCCCTGAATTCTCCCTCAAATTCCAGTCTCACTACCTCCCTAACCAAAGATTCGTAGTTTCCTCATCAAGAGAAATTATTTTCCTCATTACACCTGAAACCATTAACCAAATGATGTAGATACCTAGGGCTAAATCCGTTTCACCGTTCAATCTTGAAATTATCACAGAAATGTATCAAAAATTATCTTTCCCCCAAAGAGCTCAGATCTTTGAGATTTTTCTCCCACAAGCCGCTCAGCTCCCCACTACAAATCCCCTGTATCCTTCATCCCTATTATCAGTGAAGGGAAATCAAGTCATTTCGTCACTCTGCACCCTCCTGAGGTATTTTTCAGATCAGTGGGTGGATGAACCCATATTGGGTTTTCTGTCCATTTTCTCCACAGATGGGAAACCCACCACGCAGTTTGACTACAGCTCTTTCCTGGCGGATAGCATTCATGAGAAATTCTCAAATTTTTCCATGGAAGGCATGTTTCGGTATTCCTCAATACTGGCTTTCATGTTCCTATTCTTTCAAGCAGACAAATTCTCTTTCTTGATGCAGAAGATGGACAAGGATGGGAGGCCATAGGTGGTGACAGTGTGGATGTCGCTGCTCAGACACAACTCTACTGAATTCAGTTTTAAACAATTTATCAAGCAGTTCTACCATCCCGTGGTAAGCATTCTCAGTGGCAGACCCGAGCTGAGAATAAACAAGGAAATTCAGAGGATCCTACACCTCTCAGATCTTGCAAAGATGGGAGACTGGTACATGTACCAGGACCACATAGAGATCAAAGTGTATGGGTGCGAATTGGCTCCATACAAGTTGCCAAAATATTTGCCCGTAAGGATATTTTCCCTGGAATGCATAAGGCAAATGATCAATTCAGATGACATACATTTCGTGTCTCTAAAGAAGAAGCAGTAGCTCAGAATCAAAGGATAGATTGGGTCTTTCATCTGCAATAGCCGAGGCACTGAGGAGGAAGCAGATAGATTTCTTAAAGAAATGAAGTTTTTTTCTAGCTTCATATGGCACTATGACCCCTGTGGAATAATTTCAGAGATGAGAGTTAATAATAAGAACATCCCATACGTCCACACATCTAGGCCTAAGATAGAAAAATTCTCCAACCAGACAGAATGGGAGCCAAACACTCTGGTTGAGACAGAACAACAAGACCTTTCTGTCATTGTCTCACAGACGAATACACCACAGGCTCCCAAGGAGAAAAGGCTTGGGCAAGATGTTTCACCTTCCATCACTGAAGTGTCATCCGAAGAATTTCAACTACATGCCAAGTGGCCAAAAACCAGTCAGGCACCTGACCGACACGGCTAGTGAAAAGGGAATGCAATCCACTACCACTTTGGAGGTTGATCGGTCACTCTTTAGTACAAGCAGCAAACCAATCATGACTACAGTGTTTCCCAAAAATCCTATAGATACTCCACCAACCAGCCAACCGAGCAAAATAGGACCAAAATTGAGTATTTTTTAGAAGTATGATCTCATCAAAAAGAAAAATCAAACGCTGACCAGTAGCTCGTATGCTCAGTTCTGGAAGCAAACATCCACTGCACAACACCGAATACTGTCTGCATTCGACACTGAGAAGGGTAGAATGCACATGGCGTTTCTACAAGCACAGGTGCCAGACCCGAAGGTAATCACCGATTACAAAAGGGCAACATTTGAATTTCAGACTAAAGATGTGCATCCAGCTGATCAGATGGATCTGCACAAGAAAATTGGAGAAATGGTTTTCTCCACATTGGCACATGCTTCCACTGCTGCCTCCAAGTTACAAGTATCTCTGAATAATGTCCAGATGCAACTGAAGTTAGAAAAATATCATCCTTTTCCAAGGATAACAGGATTAAGACATTGGAGGAACTGGTCCTCAAGATAAGATATGATCCCTCAAACGTGAAAGCAGTCGAGGATATGCTCAAAAAGAAAAATTTTGATATAAAATCTCTGAGGAAACAATTGAAATTTCCTCCAATGGAAGATTCATAGGCAAAGGAAATAATAGAGACAGAAGGGGAGAAGGATGAGATGCTCAAGCTCATCATGGAGCAGAATGCCCAGTTGAAAGAAATGGAAGCGAAATTGGAAAAGCTAACAAAAGAGAAGGAGTAGTCAAAGCCCATGGAGGTCATTCCACTAAGCACAGTTCCACTCACAGGAGTGAGCACAACGTCTGTTGCAAAAATTCCTTCGACAACTCCATTGACAGTCCTGGAGAAGACTGTTGAACAAGCTAAATCCATGGAAGAAATGAATTTGCAAGAGAAAAAGATTAGAAGATTAAAAAAGGAGATTGAGAACCTTCAGGAACTCAAGTCTTCTTACCAAACCATCTTCTCCAAGGAAAAAAAAACCTCAGACCAACTCAAACAGGAATTGCAACATCTTCAGAAGAAAATAGTGTTAGGCAAAACACTGGCTGAGGTCAAAGAAAGTGTATGGATGGAAATCACCAAGTCCATGAATGAAATATGGCCGATGATACAAATCATGTTCGAGAAAAATGAGATGGTGCAAAGAAGTCAGCAGGCCATCGAGAAGATAAGAGTGAAAGTGGGAGAGATACCCATAGAAGCTACTGAGATTATCAAATTTCTAAATTCCAAAACCAGAGAGGAGCTAGAGGAGTTGAAGATTGAAGATAGGATAAAGACCATCCTTGAGGTCAAGAGGGTCCTGACCAAGAGAGGATTGATGCTACAGCTAGAGGAAAAGGTCTAGACCATGGACACATGAGTACAAATATTTTTCAGCAAGATCGAAGCTCTGCAGAAGAAAGGCCTTCTTGTTATGAGAGTTATAAATGACAAGTTAATGATGCTTGCTGATTACAAAAGAAAACTAGCCACTGTGGCTAAGGATAGCTCAAAATTCTCAGGAATACAAGGTAGTATCATGGGCAAGGCATTCCTAGATGCTTTACAGTTCGACATCAGCATACAACATGAGATCTGGTACATATTCATCATCAAGCCAACTTTTTCCAAGTACACAGTGATGGATGAGGTATACCGAAGGTTGCTTAAATTTAGTGTTCCCAGTCACCTTCGATGGGAAGAGCTTTGCAATCTGATCGAGTAGTCACTGAGGTGTCCAAGCCTAGTCAGCCATCTAGTCAGATGAGTTCATGGAGAGGCCTCACCAATGGTTCACCCCAAGAAATCAGCATGAAGTTCAACACGTCATCAAGAAGTTTCCTAAATTTTTGTATCTTGTTAAGTTAGTTAGCTAAATTTAGATTAGCCACATCCTAATATTTAATGACAGGATCGTATGTAATTTTTGATTATAAATACTTCACACTTTGAAGTATTGAGGATTGATCTTTACACCCTGCAAGCTACAAGATTGTAATATTTTTCAAGAGATCTTCCATTAATACAAAGAGACATTTTCATAGGATTCCCGTGTGTTATTCATTGGTGATGTTTCCTTTTCTATGTTGAATGATTTCTTGCTCAGTTGTCATATTGTTTTCTAATCTAAATCTTTTAAAAGTAACACATGGTGCAGGATTTATCTTTGTATACCCTGTCTCAGACTTTGAAAGATCTTAATGTTTATCTTCTGATATTACAGTCAAGAAATTCTTAACTGCTTCTTCACTTTAATTGATATTCTCATATTTTCTGCTTTTCATCATTTTACTGCTAAAGAATCCAATGAATGCATTATCTTGACCTATGAAAAGAATCTTTTTGTTTTTGGTTTAGATTTCTATCTTTATAACACAGACCCCATAGCCTAGTGGATGCGTAAATCCCCTTCATCCAACTTAACAAAAACAACAACAAACCAGTCAATCTTATTTTATATAACTAGCCTAATATCTTAAAATTAAAACAAAGCTAAATCATACAGAGAGATCCCTCTCTGAAACTGGCAGGGCTAGATTCCAGTTTCGAAGTGGTTGGATAAAGTTACCTCTCATAGATTTCTTCTTTCTTGACAACCTCTAGGAATTTACAGAGCAATAACATAGTGGAAACCATACTGGGGAAATGAACTTTTCAACCCCACATTTTCTTTCCCTTAGAAGAAAGCTTTGTTTCTAAAAAAATCATAAATCTGAAAAAGCAATAAGGTTTAGAGGTTTTTAAAGCTTGTAAATATTAATTTTCAGACTCATAAAACTAAAAATATACACATTGAAATCAAAAAATAAATCTGGATCCTAAAAGAACTTATACTCGATCCCATCCAGACCTAGAACCTACAATAGCAACTGATAATCCAGAACAGTTACTCAGAAAGAAAACCATCGTAGAAATTTCAGGAAGTCATAGTCCCCTTCAGAGGTCCCCTTCTCTTCTAGAGGAGCTTGTTACCCTTCAATATCTCAACTTTGACACCATTTTTGAACAAAGCCTGTTTAGAACAAAATCTGACAACTTTGTGACTGAGATCGTTTTAGACCCAAAGTCCCTGCAACCTCAGACCCCTGAAATACTATCTCCCACTACAAAACCTCAAATCACTCACTCTGTGCCATTCATCCCCTCCTCATCCTCATCTTCTATCATCGCCCCACTTATCATCTAGGTCGTTGTCCTACCTCCTCCACCCATCATGGCAGCTAGATATGCTCCCTTGGTGTTGGCCGCACCTCTACATGCTATGCCCCAGGATTATCAAATGAGACTTCCACAGTTTGATGGAATAGGGCCCTTGAGTGCACAACAACACATTGATAAAATGAATGACTATTTTGATATGCATGAAGTAGATGAGGCTAGCATTCAAATGAGATTGTTTGAGCAGAGTTTGACCGGTGATGTTAAGAAATGGTACAAAGGTTTACGTGTTGCTTCAGTGCTCAACCTTACAGTGTTTCAAAGAAGTTTTCTAGACAGATGGAAGGTAAAGAAAAATCCTCTCAAAATCTTATCAGAATATGAAAACATTAGAAGGAATCAAGGTGAGATAGTTCAAGATTACTGCACCTGCTTCAATAAACTGTACAATGCAATTCCAGCCGATATTAAACCCCCACAAGGTTTAGCACTGATAAAATTCCCTAACGGTTTTGACGCTGATATGTCATATCAATTAAGGGAAAGAAACTACACCACCCTGGAAGACATGCATAAAAGTGCAATAAGTGTGGAGGCGAACCTGTTGGCTAAAAGGGCACAACAGAGGATTGAAAGGAGAGTCACAATTAAAGAATAACCTTCCACATCTTCTTCTGATGCCAAATTGGATTCCTTAGCTAGAGAAATGGAAAGGATGATGGAGAGACTCACTATATCTGAAAGAAATCCTCCTAGAGAAAATCAACCTTCTCCACAAATTTGGAATCCTAACTTCAGAAGGAATCCTCCTCAAATCAGGTAGAGAGATCCCAGAGATCAAAGAGAACAGAGGGGTCCTGATCAAAAAATCAAACCACCCCTACAGGAAAATTATGTTGATGAAGGAGAAGAGGTAATTGAAGAATTGGAGGACACACACATAAACCTCATGGGCATTCACGATAACAAAGCTATTTTCCTCACTCAGGAAGAGCAAGAACTTTTCCTTCTTTCTCAAACACAGGTGAGCGAAGAAGCTGAAGAGTCTGAACAGCTGGCATTTGAAAATTCCATTATGGAGGTACACAGGAAATACAATTTGTGAAGTAATAAGATGCATGAAAGTTCCCTAAAAAAGGTAACTGAAACGAAGAAAGTGGTTGAAACCAAGAAATCCCCTGAGCCTTCTACCAAGAAGATCCCTGAGAAAGGTAATGTTGAAGCTCCAACAAAAAGAAACCTCACCATTTTACAAAGATCAACGCAGACTGAGGTTTCATCAATCAACCCACCAAATACTTCCGCCCAAAAGACTATGGTGGACAAATTAGAATTGTTGAGCCAAAGCAGAGCACCTACCCATTTCAGCCTCGAAGGGGAATTAGCCGAAGTGAAAATTCCCATTCCTCTTTTCGAGTTGATGAGTAAGGATGCGTACCAATCACAGGTGATCAAAGAACTGAGCATTGAACTTGATATAAGCACGAAGGCCTTAACTATTGGATCAGTGAATCATTCAGACATTGTAAATCTTACTGATGATCAACCTGAACTCTTGTTTGGCCTTGAAGTTGATGGTAAGAATGACAATGGTGTTGTCGCTCCTTTTCACATCAGCCTTAATATACATGACTTGATTCTGCATAATGCTATGCTAGATTCAGGTGCTTCCCATAACTTGATTCCCAAAGCAGTGATGGAAAAACTGGGACTCGAGGTCACCAAACCTGACAGGGACTTACACTCTTTCGACTCAAGAAAAGTTAGATGTATTGGATTGATCAAGGACTTATGTATCACTCTAGTTCAGATTATGGAAAAAAGCATGGTTATGGATGTTTTGGTAACAGACATTCCCCCAAAATATGGTATGTTGTTGTCCAGGTCTTGGGGGGCCAAGTTGAAAGGTACTTTGCAGTTGGATATGTCGTATGCCACCATCCCAGTATTTGAGCAATAGAGAAGATTGTATAGAGAAACGTTGATGAAATATATGGTCAGCAGCCAAGAAAAGCCACATAATTATCCTTTGTACTCTACACACTCTGACTTAGACTCTTTCATCCTATATAATGATGGTGATACATGAGAGAAAATCTCTCAGTTGGAAGAATATACACTTGATCTGAAAGAAGGCCAAGAAATCGCTGAGGTAGAAAGAAAGACAAACATGATAAGTGAAGAATTTTCAGCAGATTTATTGAGCATGGACTTCGATGGAGCTGCAAGCAAAGAAGGAGCTGGAGCAGGAGTTTGGTTTCACAATCACAAATCTAGGTATTTGGAAAACCATTCTTACAAATTAAATTTTCAATGCACTAACAACAATGCCGAGTACAAAGCTCTGATGCTTGGTCTGAAACTTCTAAAGAAAGTTGGTGCCAAACAAATCATGATAATAGGTGATTTTGAATTAATTATCTAGCAAATCAAAGGTGAGTATGCAGCAAAACATACCCTTCTTAGAGCTTACAGGAATGTTGTTTTGGATGCCCTTAAATGTTTCATTAAAGTTTATTTACAGGTTATGCCTAGGGGACATAATATTTTAGCAGATGGGTTAGCTATGTCAACAACTATGTGCAAGATACCTTTTCGTTCCACTCGCCCATACACGGTGGAGGTGAAGTGTAGACCAACTATCCCTGACAACATCAGATACTGGCAGGTATTTGGGAACGATGACCAAATTGAAGATTTTCTACAATGTAAAAATGATTTCGAGTGTACAAACATAGACCTAGAAAACGAGGATGAAAATGTAAATAGATCTGATTTTAGAAATGATAGTGTGAATAAGATAGATTTAGGAGAGTTAGGTGAAGATGAGTTAGAATTTGATTTTTTGCATTTAAAAGGTAATGTTTTACCTAGGGGTTTAGTTCCTTTAGAAGACCTTTTTGATTTTAATGATGTAGCTAAAAAACCAAAAATTGAAGCTAGTGGTAAAGAGGTTGAAGATGTTAACATAGGAACAGAAGAGAAGCCCAAGATAGTAAAACTTTCTAAATCCTTACCTCCTGAGAAGAAAATCAAATACATCAAACTTTTCAAGGAATATGTGGACGTGTTTGCTTGGGGTTACGAAGATTTAAAATCTTATGACACAAGCATCATACAACATAGGATCCCGATAAAAGAAGATCAAAAACCTTTCAGACAGAAGCTTAGGAGAATCAATCCCAAGTTACTTCCCCTGATAGAAAAAGAATTTAAAAATATGTACGATGCTAAAATCATAATTCCCTTGCAATTTTCAAAATGGATTTTCAAATCTGGACGCGACCCGAAAGAAGATTGGGGAAATCAGGCTCTGCATTGATTTCCGAAACCTGAACAAAGTTTCTCTAAAGGACAACTACCCATTGCCAAAAATGGACCACATATTACAAAAGGTAGTTGGATCCAGTCAAATCTCCTTACTAGATGGTTTCTCAGGCTATAACCAGGTTCTCATTCACCCAGATGACCAAGAGAAAACAACCTTCACAACACCTTGGGGCACCTTCATGTCTGTGAAAATGCCTTTCGGGTTGATGAACGCTGGGGCCAATTTCCAAAGAGTGATGGATATCACTTTTGTCAAAGAACTTGGAAAATTTATTGTCATTTATTTGGATGATGTAACTATGTTTTCCCAATCCGATGACGAGCACTTAAGACATCTCAGATGAGTATTTGAGAAATGCAGGAAATTTGGGATTTCTATGAATCCTAAGAAAATCTTTTTAGACTTGAGGAAGGTAAACTGTTGGGGCACATAATCTCTAAGGATGGAATTAAGATAGATCCCAGGAGAATAGAAGCCATTCATAAATTAGAACACCCAAGGAATATCAAGGAGTTACAGTCTTTCATTGGAAAAATAAATTTTCTAAGAAGATTCATACCTAACCTGGCCGAGCTTCTCAGGAACATCACAAACATGTTAAAAAAAACACAAAAATAAGACACTGAATCTATGCAGTCTTTTGAACAATTCAAACATGCACTCACACAAGCTCCGGTCTTGATTAGTCCTGATTTCACCAAGGACTTTTACCTTTTTTCTTTCGCTTCTGAACATACCATTGCAGTAGTATTACTATAGAAAAATAATGAAGGGTATGAGCAGCCCATAGCCTTTTTCAGTAAGGCATTAAGAGATGCTTCTTTGAATTATAAAATAATGGAGAAACAATCTTTTTCCCTAGTTAAAGCCATAAAGGAGTTTAGAGTATATATTCTCCATTCCCACACCATCGCATATGTTCTGAAGACAGTAGTAAAAGACATTTTAACTCAGGACAATCCAGATGGCAGAAGAGGAAAATGGATTTCTATCATTCTAGAGTATGACATAGAGATTAAGCCTACTAAACTGATTAAAGGTCAAGGTCTAGCAAAGTGAATGGATGAATCCAATTTCCATGCTCTTGATATTAATTTCTTAGCTGTAGTAGATGAACATGGAGAGTAGGTGACTCCAAGAATGAAAGCGGTATTTCTGAACTCTCCATGGTACGCAGACCTGATATTTGTTTTGCATAACTTACAAGCTCCCCCTAGTCTAACCGAAACTAAATCCAGGTTTTTGAAATTGAAAGCATTAAAATTTTTCATTCTAGAAGGCAATCTATATTGGAAGGATCCTGGAGGTATTTTGTTGAATTTTCTGTTAAAAGATGAAGATGACAGAGTATTGTAGGATTTTCATGCAGGAGACTATGGTGGTCATCTAAGTTAGAAGACCACGGCTAATAAAATTGTCAAAGATGGGTTTTATTGGCTTACACTGTTCACTGATGTCCATTAGAAAGTGACTTCATGTCATAAGTGTCAGGTTTTCGAGGGCAAAAGAAGCTTCTTCCTTTTCCCTTGAAACCAATCTCTGTTGAAGATCCTTTCTAGCAATGGGGATTAGACTTTATCGGAGAAATAAATCCTCCCTCTTCGGTCCAACGCAGGTGGATTCTCACTACTACAGACTATTTCACAAAATGGATCGAAGTTGTACCAAGCAGGTAAGCTAATGATTCTGTCATTATTAAATTTCTTGAAAATAATATCTTGTCTCATTTTGGATGTCCTAGAAAGATTATAACTGACAATGCATCTGCTTTCTGATCTAAGAATCTCATAGAATTTTGCAACTAGTACCATATTGGTTTGGGTCATTCCACAACTTATTACCCTCAGGGAAATGGGCTGGCAGAGTCATCAAATAAGACCCTAGTGAACATTATTAAGAATAATTTGCAAGAAAAAAAAAATCATGGCATAACAAGCTGGTTTTCGCACTATGGGATGACAGACTGACCACCAAGAGGTCAATTGGTATGTCACCATATCAGCTAGTCTATGGCACTGAAGCAGTTTTTCCCACTTCCTTAGGAGTTCCTGTCATGAAATTGCTTCAAGAGATGCAAAATGAGTCGAATGAATCCCAAAGAAAGATAAACCATATGATCCAATTGCAGCAGTCCAGAGAAGAAATATACAACAAAACTCAGGTTGTCCAAGAAAGCATTAAGAAGATCTTTGACAAAAGAACTAAAGAAGATGACTTTGAGATAGGTGAATTATAACTGAGATGGGATGCCCAAAATGAGGATAAAGGGAAGCATGGAAAATTCGACAGTCTATGGAAGGGCCCTTACATGATTCAATCATTCAGAGGAAATAATTCCTTCTTGCTAAACAACAGTGATGGGACAAATCTGCAGGAGGACCTGTAAATGGCAGAATGCTGAAGCACTATTCACCTCCGCAGTAGGGACCTGCAGTCACACTTTTCCATTGTACAAACCATTTTCATTTTGTTTACAAGTTTTTGAGTGAAATAAATCTGATCAGATGGTTGAATCCCACAGAGAAGGCCCTAAGCTATTGAACAATGTCTTCCAATTTTCAAAAATAAAACCAATCAAGCAACAAAGGCAACTATGGAGAAAGTTCCAGAACATCAGGAATCAGGATTCTTGGCACTTCACAAGGAGAGTACCATCCCCAGATGGAGCCGTTGTTATAACCCTATAATTTATAGGATCAACTGGTGACTGAAATGTTATCTCTTTAAGTGTTTTTGTTTGTCAAATGATTGTCCATTTTGCAAATAATTTGAGAAAAGAAAAGAAGAAGAAAGAAAAGAAAAAGAAAAAGAAAAGAAAAGAAGAAAAAGAATAAAAGAGGGCATAAAAGAAATTCAATAGAGCCCCATGCAATAACAATGATTTGGTCCATACCGTTCAAGCATGGCCAAGTTCTTTAAATTGATGTTGATAGGAGTAGTGAATAAGCTTGGCTAAACTGTTTAATCTTAGCCAAGTGATTTAGGTTAGTTAGTGAATAAATCTAACCAAACTGCCTAATCTTGGTCAGATAACCCCAGGATAGAGTAATTCCTTAGTCCAACTATTTAATCTGGACTAATTGTCATAGGTAATTAGGTTAGAATATAGGATAGTTTGCTTTGTCTCAATAAAACTAGCACGATGATCAATGTTGAACCATGTCTTTGAGGTTTAAAAGGTTTTGATGTCTAACCCCTTGGTGATAAAAACATGGAAAAGCTTGGGAAAAACCCATAATATGCACTTATCCTAAATTTTTTTGGAGCACATATGCCTTCGCACTCATAGTTAAGCACAGTGCATAGATGAACGGCCCGAGAGTGGGCACCCAGATCTACGGTTGACAGGTTTTTCTGGACCCCCTCGACCATTCTACCTTTAACGGTGGGGGAGGGTTTGGAATCAGAAATAACAAAGGCGCATATACAAATGACTTAGATGTGCGCGCTCAGATCCATGGCTCAAATTGGATTCCGGAGCCCCTCGACCATTCTGCCTTTAATGGTGGGGGGGGGTCCAAAATGTTGGTTAACTATCGTGCATAGATCTACAGTTGAAAATAAAGTGCGTAGATCAATGGATATTGGTGTTTTTCGGACCCTCCTGACCGATTTGTTTTTAACATAGGGGGGGGGGTCTGGAATGGATGGTTTTATGGTGGGCCCCTTATCTCTACATGGCAGGAATCTATTGGGTCAGACTCCCACTGCCTCCCAAGGTCTGACATACCTCATCACCCCATGATGTCATTATCCACGTTTTTCCCCTAGAGGTCACTTCTCATTACTCTGTCAGTCCATTCCCCTTGTTCTCCCTTTACAAGTCCTCTCACCATGGTTACTCCCCAATCAACTCCCGCCATTTCGCCTAGCCATATTCTTCAGTCATTGTCACCTGCCATCTCATGCTCTAAATGACCCGTTGGCCATTTATTATTGGTTAACCTATCCGTTAACTTGTTGACCTATATCCCATGCCCAATGGGTATCCGTTTGTTCAAAAAACCACCTTCACCCTTCATTCCTTCATCATTTACCCTATCACCACAACAGAGAATATTTTCCCCATTTTCCTTTCTGCTATAGTCAATTGTTAAAATCCACCATCATCCCCACTAACGACTATTTGATTTGTAGGTATTTTTACAGTGATGGCGCCAAAATCAAAGAGAACAGAAGATGAGGAAAATCCTTTCCTCCCGCCCCCTGTCGACCTCGACAGGATCCCTATGGCCAATAAAGACCATTTAATTGCAGACACTAGATGTGATTTTGACTTCGTGGACTTGCAGTCATGGCTCAAAGAGGTTTTCCTTGACCAGAGCGATGAGATTGGGCTCTGGGAGTCAAACCTTCCCCTGTATATTTTCCCCTAGGTTCACCATTTCCTCGAATTTTCCCTCAAATGCTAGGCTCACTACCTCCCCGACCAGAGAGTCGTAGTTTCCTCATCAGGAGAAATTCATTTCCTCATTAAACCTGAAACCATTGACTAGATGATGCAGATACCCAGGGCTAAATCCATTTCACCGTTTAATCTTGAAATTATCACAAAACTGTATCAAAAATTATCTTTCCCCCAAAGAGCTTATATCTTCAATCTTTTTCTCCCACAAGTTGCTTAGCTCCCCACTACAAAGCCCCCATATCCTTCATCCCTATTCTTAGTGAAGGGAAATCAGGTCATTTTGTCGCTCTGTGCCCTCGGGTATTTTTTGGATCAGTGGGTAGATGAACCCATATTGGGTTTTCTGTCCATTTTCTCCATAGATAAGAAACCCACCACACAGTTCGACTACATCTCTTTCCTGGAGGACAAAATTCATGAGCAATTCTCAAATTTTGCCACAGAAGGCATGTTCCGGTATTCCTCAATACTGGCTTACATGTTCCTATTCTTTCAAGCGGACAAATTCTCTTTTTCGATGTAGAATATGGACAAGGATGGGAGGCCACAGGCGGTGACAGCGGGGACATTGCTACTCAGACAAAACTCTACTGAATTCAATTTCAAACAATTTATCGAGAAGTTCTACCATTCCATGGTAAGCATGCTCAGCGATAGACATGAGTCGAGAATAAATGAGGAAATTCAGAGGATCCTACACCTCTTGGATCTTGCAAATACGGGAGACTGGTACCTGTACCAGGACCACACAGAGATCAGAGTGTATGGGTGTGAATTGGCTCCATACAAGTTGCAAAAATATTTTCCTGTAAGGATATTTTCCCTGGAATACATAAGGCAAATGATCAATTTAGATGACATACATTTTGTGTCTCTGAAGAAGAAGCAGCAACTCAGAATCAAAGGGTAGATTGGGTCTTTCATCTGCAATAGTCGAGGTGCCAGGGAGGAAGCAGATAGATTGCTTAAAGAAATGAATATTTTTGCTAGCTTCATACGTCACTATGACCCTTGCGGAATAATTTCAGAGATGAGATTTAAGAATAATAATATCCCATACGTCCACACATCCAGGCCTGAGATAGAAAAATTCGCCAACCAGACAGAATGGGAGCCAAACACTCTGGTTGAGACAGAACAGCAGGACCTTTTGGTCACTATCTCACAGACGATTACACCATAGGCTCCCAAGGAGAAAATGCCTAGGAAAGATTTTTCACCTTCCATCACTGAAGTATCATCTAAAGAATTTCAACTACATACCAAGAGGCCAAAAACCAGTCAGGCACACAACACGGCTAGTGAAAAGGGAATGCAATCCACTACCACTTTGGAGGTTGATCGGTCGCTCCTTAGTACAAGCAACAAACAAATCACAACTATATTTTTGCCCAAAAAGCCTACAGATACTCCACTAGCTAGCCAACCGAGAAAAATAGGACCGAAATTGAGTATTTTTGAGAAGTATGATCTGATCAAAAAGAAAAATCAGACGTAGAAAAGCAGCACGTATGCTCAGTTCTGGAAGAAAAAATCCACTGCACAACACCAACTACTGTCTTCATTCGACACTGAGAAGGGTAGAATTCACATGGCATTTCTGTAAGAACAGGTGCCAGACCTGAAGGTAATCATCGATTACAAAAGGGCAACGTTTGAATTCTAGGCTAAAGATGTGCATCCAGCTGATCAGATGGATCTGCACAGGAAAACTGGAGAAATGGTTTTCTCCACATTGGCACATGCTTCCACTACTGCCTCCAAGTTACAAGTATCTCTGAATAATGTCCAAACACAACTAAAGTTAGAAAAAATGTCATCCTTTTCCAAGGATAACAGGATTAAGACATTGGAGGAACTGCTCCTCAAGATCAGATATGATCCCTCGAACGTGAAAGTAGTCAAGGAGATGCTCAAAAAGAATAATGTTGATATAGAATCTCTGAGGAAACAATTGAAATTGCCTCTAATATAATATGCATAGGCAAAGGAAATAGCGGATATAGAAGGGGAGAAGGATGAGATGCTCAATCTCATCATGGATCATAATGCGTAGTTGAAAGAAATGGAAGTGGAATTGGAAAATCTAGTAAAAGAGAAGGAGCAGTCAAATCCCATGGAGGTCATTCCACTGAGCGCATTTCCACTCACAGGAGTGAGCACAACATCTGTTGCAGAAATTCCCTTGGCAACTCCACTGACAGCCCTAGAGAAGACTGTTGAACTAGCTAAATCCATGGAAGAAATGAATTTGCAAGAGACAGAGATTAGCAGATTAAAAAAGGAGATTGAAAAGCTTTAGGAAATCAAGTCTTCTTACCAAACCAGCTTCTCCAAGGAAAAACAAACCTCAGACTAGCTCGAACAGGAATTACAACAGCTTCAGAAGAAAACAGTGGCAGGCAAAACACTAGCTGAGGTCAAAGATGTTGGCAAATTTTTAACAGATAGTTAACAGACAACAAATGCTTTTCATTGATGGAAACAATGAAGATGACATGAGAACAACAAGTTTGTAATCGACATGAAAATAAAAGATAATTTCAGAGAGGTGAATGATCGAAAGCAGTGAATGATCGAAGGTAGCGAATGAGAGAAAGTTTGAGAAGAATGTGAATGATCGAAGGCAGCGAATGAGCGAAAGTTTGAGAAGAATCTCTTGAGAAGAAGAATCTCTAATCGTTGAAGAGGGAGACAGATCTTAGCCGTCAGATCCGAGCGCAGGGTCCAACCACCGTTGGATCGAGGAGAACCTGCACAGTCTTTAAAGTGCAAGGAGAAGAGGGCGTAATCGCAATATGAAAAATCACAATATGCGAATTCACGATTTAATCGCAGCCGTTAAGTTAAGAAGTGATCTGGATAGTTGATTTTATTCATGGAGTATTAGGGATCGGGAATTTGAAGTGACAAAAACACTTGACAACAAGAATGCCGAAATCGTGATATGTGATATGGCGATTCAATCACAGCCGTTAAAACAAGCTTGGATCTGGACCATAGATGTAACTCCATATCGGAGTTTCGGGGATCGCGACATCAAGAGGAAAAGAAAACAATGCAACAAGAAATGCAAAATCATGATTCAATCACAACCGTCAAGTCTAAATTAGACCTGGACCGCTGATCAAACTCCATATCGGAGTTTTGCGAATCGCGACATAGAGAGGCAAAGAACACAACACCAAGAGTGCCGAAATCACGATGTGTGAAATCTTGATTGGATCTGAACCGTCAGATCAAGAAATGATCTGGACCGTTGATCTGACTTCTTCACAGAGTTCCAGGGATCGAGATTTGTAAGTGACAAAAACTCTGAACGCCAAGAGTGCCGAAATCGTGATATGCGATATCGCGATTCAATTGTAGCCATTGAATCGAGAATGAATCTAGACCATTGATTATAGATCGTGTTGGTTTTTTTTGAATCGCGATATCAAGAGGAAAAGAAACAAATGCAACAAGAATCTCGATTTCGCGATATGCGATATCGCGATCCAATCGTAGCCGTTGAAACAAGTTCATATCTGGACCGTTAGTTCAACTCTGTGTCGGAGTTTCGTGAATTGCAATCTGGAGAGACAAAAGAAACAAAGCAACTTGAATTACGAATTTACGATATGCGAAATCGTGAAA
This sequence comes from Picea engelmannii, assembly GCA_009831015.1. Lineage (NCBI taxonomy): Eukaryota > Viridiplantae > Streptophyta > Pinopsida > Pinales > Pinaceae > Picea > Picea engelmannii. Next base: position 326,411 of record ML783434.1, on the reverse strand, counting down.
GCGCCTTATGCATAAGGCTGTGGTCATAGCCCTTGGTCACGGGAAGAGAAGGAGTCAGTCTAGATATGCTCCATTTCGGAGTTTCCGAGATCGCGACATGAAGTGTCGAGACACTTGGGCACAGGAATGCCAAAATGCTGAAACCTGATTTAAAAGGCAAGAATAATAAAGGTCATCCAATGGTGCAGATAAAACCTGAATATGATCGGAGGGTTACTGTTCTTTCTCACATATTAACTCCTGAGTTTGGAATCTGTTAGCAAAACAGACTCATAATTGCAAATCAGTTAGCATTTCAGTTGGCGTTTCAGTTTCTTAGACAATTGTTGTCTTTTTGCCTAAGGAGTTAGGAAGTTTAACTATCATGTTCGTGTGTATAAAAGAAGATGAAAACAGACTGTGTCAGGCTGGTTGTTTGGTATGTGAAAAAGAATGAAACTGTAAGAAAAGAAAAGGAGATGATGCGTAGGAGGAGATTGAGCATATGTGCAGTGAAAGAGTAAAAGAAGAACAGAAGGAAAGAAAGAGAAGAAGCATAATAGAATGACAGAAAGATCAAAAGAAGAGCAGAATGAGAGAACAAATTGACGTAGAGCATACCTGCTAAACAGACAGAGGAAGAGAAGAGTAGCAGAACAGTGTGTAGAAGACCAGATTTATAGAACAAAGAAAGATAGGTAAGAACTGATTTATCTGTAAAGTTGACTATTTATTTAGCCATTCATATTCTAGGGAGGTTGGGAGGTGCTCGGGAGGACTGTTGTCCTCAGAGGTTCAAGTGGGAGCTTGAACGTAGGAAGTTGTAGCTTCCATCTGGTTGTAGCCAAAGAAACCAGGGTGGCAGGCTGGTGTAAGGGAGAACAAGTGTTCTCTGTTATATAGGTTGGAGCCTGTGTAACTAGAAGTTGGTGCTTCCATCCAGTTGGTGTTGGAACATTCAAGAAGTTGGTGCTTCCATCCAGTTGGTGCTGGAATATTCTGGGAGTTGATGCTTCCTTCTAGTGGGTGCTAGAGAAACTAGAGAGTTGGTGCTCTCAAACAAGTTGTAGCTTGTAAAACAGAGGTAGCAGCCTCACATTGAGTTGGTTCTCAATTAGAGATGATGTACAGAACCTAAAAGTCTGCCTATCATTTTGAAGAAGAAGAGGTTTTCTCCCTTTATGGGTTTCCTCGTGAAAATCTGTCTCTGTGTATACCTTATGTGTGACTGATGCTTTTTACTTTTACTATCCATATGTTGTATAATGTTGATGATCACTTGAAG
>ML783434.1:286889-322134 GCA_009831015.1 Picea engelmannii | reverse complement strand
GACACAAATCAGCAGAAAGAAGCAAAATCTCCTCTCAGAATTATTAGAAAGAATCATCCTGAAAATCAGATAATTGGAGATATAAATGAAGGAGTTCAGACAAGAAGGAAACTGATTAAAGACTCAGAACAATCTCATGTTGCATTCTTATCTATGAGTGAACCTAAAATTTTTGAGGAAGCTAGCCAGGAAGATAATTGGATTAGAGCAATGAATGAAGAGCTTGATCAAATTGAGAAGAACAATACTTGGGAGCGTGTCCCTAGACCTGAAAATAAGAATGTAATAGGTTCCAAATGGGTGCTCAATAATAAAATGAATGAAAAAGGACAAGTTGTTAGAAATAAATCCAGATTGGTTTGTAAAGGATATGCACAAGTTGAAGGTCAGGACTTTGATGAAACTTTTGCACCAGTGGCAAGATTGGAAGCTATCAGAATGTTTCTTGCTTATTCTTGTCATAAGAATTTCAAAGTTTATCAGATGGATGTTAAGTCAGAGTTTCTTAATGGAGATCTAGAGGAAGAAGTATATATGGATCAACCTGAAGGATTCTCATTGATAGACAATCCTAATTATGTTTGTAAGATGAAGAAGGCCTTATATGGACTAAAACAAGCACCACGAGCTTGTTATTATAGACTGGACAAATTTCTACAAGAAAAAGGGTTCAAGAAAGGTATTGTTGACAATAACCTTTACATTAAGTCTGAAGGTGATAATTTACTGGTTTTTTTTATTTATGTAGATGATATTATTTTCGGCTGTACTAATGCATCATCTCTCCAGTGGTTTTCTAATTCTATGAAAATAGAATTTGAAATGTCCATGATAGGAGAACTGTCATATTTTCTTGGCTTACAAGTAAAACAAAGCTCTGTAGGAATTTTAATTTCTCAAGAAAAATATTTGAAAGAGATATTGAAGAAATTTCAGATGGAAGATTCCTCTACAGTCAGCACACCTATGGTGGTTGGTTGCAAGATGAGAAAAGATGATATCTCACCTGATGTTGATCAAAGGACATATCACTCAATGATAGGCAGTCTTTTGTACATTACAACATCTTGTCCTGATATAATGCAAGCTATTGGAATGGTAGGTCATTTTCAGTCTGCTCCTAAACAAAGTCATTTGGTAGTTGTCAAAAGAATATTTAAATACCTTAAGGGAACAATGACATATGGATTGTGGTACCCTAGAAATCAAAATTTCCAGTTAACTACTTATTCAGATGCAGACTGGGCAAACTGTGTTGATGAGAGAAAAAGCACCAGTGGAGGAGCATTTTTTCTGGGTGACTCATTAGTTGTATGGCTTAGTAAAAAGAAGGGATCCATTTCTTTATCTACTACAGAGGCAGAATATATTGCTGCTACTACTTGCTGCACACAAATTTTATGGATGATACAAACTCTTGCAGATCTGTAGGTAAATTACACTGATCCCATTCCAATTCACTGTGATAACACCAGTTCCATTAGTGTCTCCAAGAATCATGTTCTTCATTCCAAGACTAAGCATATTCCAATCAAGTACCATTTTCTCAGAGAACAAGTTGCAAACATAATTGCTCAGCTGAATTATATACCTTCTACAGAACAGATTGATGATATCTTTACTAAACCATTAGCAGCAACCCATTTTGGATATCTTCGTCAAAAGTTGGGGGTTATAATCTCTTGTGCCTAATCTATTCACTTGGTCAGGGGGAGTACTTATTGAATATCTGGTGTATTTCCAAGATGCTTATAGTTGACAGGGGGAGTATGTTTTATAATAGATCAGGGGAAGAATGGTTCTTCTCTAACATTGATTTCAAAGGGGGAGAAAAGAGAAGGAGAGAAGATCTGAATGCATGTGGGTGCTTATGTTGCCATCAATGCCAAAGAGGGAGATTGTTGGAAAAATTTTAACAGATAGTTAACAGACAACAAATGCCTGTCATTGATGGCAACAGTGAAGATGACATGAGAACAACAAGTTTGTAATCAATAGGCAAATAGAAGATAAGTTTAGAGAGGTGAATGATCGAAAGCAGTGAATGATCGAAGGCAGCGAATGATTGAAGGCAGTGAATGAGAGAAAGTTTGAGAAGAATGCGAATGATTGAAGGCAGTGAATGAGCGAAAGTTTGAGAAGAATCTCTTGAGAAGAAGAATCTCTGATCATTGAAGAGGGAGACAGATCTTAGCCGTCAGATCCGAGCGCAGGGTCCGACCACCATTGGATCGAGGAGAACTTGCACGGTCTTTAAAGTGAAAGGAGAAGAGGGCATAATCACAATATGAAAAATCGCGATATGCGAATTCACGATTTAATCGCAGCCGTTAAGTTAAGAAGCGATCTGGACAGTTGATTTTCTTCATGGAGTATCGGGGATCGGGACTTTGAAGTGACAAAAGAACTTGACAAAAAGAATGCTAAAATCGCGATATGCGAAATGGCGATTCAATCACAGCCATTAAAACAAGCTTGGATTTGGACCGTAGATGTAACTCCATATTGGAGTTTCAGGGATAGCGACATCAAGAGGAAAAGAAAACAATGCAACAAGAAATGAAAAATTGTGATTCAATTGCAACCGTCAAGTCTAAATCAGACCTGGACCATTGATCAAACTCCATATCGGAGTTTCGCAAATCGCGACATAGAGAGGCAAAGAACACAACGTCAAGAGTGTCGAAATCGCGATGTGTGAAATCTCGATTGGATCTGAACCATCAGATCAAGAAATGATCTGGACCATTGATCTGACTTCTTCACAGAGTTTCGGGGATCGGGATTTGTAAGTGACAAAAACTCTGAACGCCAAGAGTGCCGAAATCGTGATATATGATATCGCGATTCAATCGCAACCATTGAATCGAGAATGAATCTAGACCGTTGATTATGGCTCGTGTCGAAGTTTCGTGAATCGCGATATCAAGAGGAAAAGAAACAAATGCAACAAGAATCCCGATTTCATGATATGTGATATCGCGATCCAATCGTAGCCATTGAAACAAGTTCATATCTGGACCATTAGTTCAACTCCGTGTCAGAGTTTCGTGAATCGCAATCTGGAGAGACAAAAGAAACAAAGCAACTTGAATTACGAATTTGTGATATGAAAAATTGTGAAAGTGCCTTATGCATAAGGCTATGGTCACAGCCCTTGGTCACGGGAAGAGAAGGAGTTAGTCCAGATATGCTCCATTTCGGAGTTTCGAAGATCGCGACATGAAGTGTCGAGACACTTGGGCACAGGAATGCCAAAATGCCGAAACCTGATTTAAAAGGCAAGAATAATAAAGGTCATCCAATGGTGCGGATAAAACCTGAATGTGATCGGAGGGTTACTGTTCTTTCTCACAAATTAATTCCTGAGTTTGGAATCTGTTAGCAAAAAAGACTCATAATTGCAAATCAGTTAGCGTTTCAGTTGGCATTTCAGTTGCTTAGAAAATTGTCATCTTTTTTCCTAAGGAGTTAGGAAATGAACCATCATGTTCATGTGTATAAAATAAGATGAAAACAGACTGTGTCGGGCTGGTTGTTCGGTATGTGAAAAAGAATGAAACTGTAAGAAAAGAAAAGGAGAGGATGCATAGGTGGAGATTGAGCATATGTGCAGTGAAAGAGTAAAAGAAGAACAGAAGGACAGAAAGAGAAGAAGCATAGCAGAATGACAGAAAGAGCAAAAGCAGAGAAGAATGAGAGAACAAATTGATGCAAAGAATACCTGCTAAACAGACAGAGGAAGAGAAGAGTAGCAGAAAAGTGTGTAGAAGACCAGATTTACAGAACAAAGAAGGATAGGTAAGAACTGATTTATCTGTAAAGTTGACTTTTTATTTAGCCGTTCATATTATAGGGAGGTTGGGAGGTTCTCGGGAGGACTGTTGTCCTCAGAGGTTCAAGTGGGATCTTGAACATAGGAAGTTGTAGCTTCCATCTGGTTGTAGCCAGAGAAACCAGGGTGGCAGGCTGGTGTAAGGGAGAACAAGTGTTCTCTGTTATATAGGTTGGAGCCTGTGTAACTAGAAGTTGGTGCTTCCATCCAGTTGGTGTTGGAACATTCAAGAAGTTGGTGCTTCCATCCAGTTGGTGCTGGAATATTCAGGGAGTTGATGCTTCCTTCTAGTGGGTGCTAGAGAAACTAGAGAGTTGGTGCTCTCAAACAAGTTGTAGCTTGTAAAACAGAGGTACCAGCCTCACATTGAGTTGGTTCTCAATTAGAGATGATGTACAGAACCTAAAAGACTGCCTATCATTTTGAAGAAGAAGAGGTTTTCTCCCTTTATGGGTTTCCTTATGAAAATTTGTCTCTGTGTATACCTTATGTGTGACTGATGCTTTTGACTTTTACTGTCCATATGCTGTATAATGTTGATGATCACTTGAAGAAAGATTATGAATCTTTTAATATTATTAATATTGTTTAAGCTCAAAGACAACTGATTCACCCCCCCCCCTCTCAGTTGTATTAGTAATTTCAACAAAAGAAAGTTTCTGGATGGACATCACCAAGTCCATGAATGAAATATGGTCGATGATACAAATAATGTTCGATCAAAACAAGCTGGTGCAAAGAAGTCAGTAGGCCATCTAGAAGATAAGAGTGGAACTGGGAGAGATGCCCACAGAAGTTACTGAGATCATCAAATTTATAAATTCCAAACCCAGAGAGGGGCTAGAGGAGTTGAAGATTGGAGATAGGACAGAGACCATCCTCGAGGTCAAGAGGGTACTGAACAAGAGAGGATTGATGCTATAGCTGGAGGAAAAGGTCCAGACCATGGATGTAGGAGTACAAAGATTTTTCAGGAAGATTGAAGCTCTGCAGAAGAAAGGCCTTCCTGGTATGAGAGTTATAAATGACAAGTTAATGACGCTTGCTGATTACAAAAAGAAACTAGCCACTGTGGCTAAGGATAGCTCAAAATTCTCAGGAATACAAGGCAGTATCACGAGCAAGGCATTCCTAGATGCTTTACAGTTTGACATCAACATACAATATGAGATCCGATACATATTCATCATCAATCCAAATTTTTCCAAGTACATAGAGATGGATGAAGTATACCGAAGGTTGCTCAAAGTCAGTGTTCCCAGTCACTTTCGATGGGAAGATATTTGCAATCTGATCGAGTAGTCGATGAGGTGTCCAAGCCTAGTTAGCTATCCAGTCAGACGAGGTCATGCAGATGCCTCACCAACGGTTCACCCCAAGAAATTAGCATGAAGTTCAACACGTCATCAAGCAGTTTCCTAAATTTTTGTATCTTGTTAAGTTAGTTAGCTAAATTTAGATTATCCACGTCCTGATATTTAATGACAGGATCGTATGTAATTTTTGATTATAAATACTTCACACTTTGAAGTATTGAGGGTTGATCTTTATGCCTTGCAAGCTACAAGACTGTAATCTTTTTCAAGAGATCTTCCATTAATACAAAGAGACGTTTTCACAGGATTCTCGCGTGTTATTCATTGGTGATGTTTCCTTTTCTATGTTGAATGTTTTCTTGCTTAGTTGTCATATTGTTTTCTAATCTAAATATTTTAAAGGTAATTCACATTGTAGGATTTATCTTTGTATACCTTGTCTCAGACTTTGAAATATCTTTATATTTATCTTCTGATATTACAGTGAAGAAATTCTTAAATGCTTCTTTACTTTAATTGATATTCTCATATTTTCTGCTTTTCATCATTTTACTGCTAAAGAATCCAGCGAATGCATTATTTTTCCCTGTGAAAAGAATCTTTTTGTTTTTGGTTTAGATTTATATCTTTATAACACAGACCCCATAGCCTAGTGGATGCGTAAAGCCCCTTCAACCAACTTAACAAAAACAACAACAAACCAGTCAATCTTATTTTATATAACTAGCCTAATATCTTAAAATTAAAATAGAGCTAAATCATACAGAGAGATCCCTCTCTGAAACTGGTATGGCTAGATTCCAGTTTTGAAATGGTTGGATAAAGTTACCTCTCGTAGATTTCTTCTTTCTTGACAACCTCTGGGAATTTACGAAGCGATAACACGATACTCAAAGGAACAACAATCGTGCGAAGGGAACGACAGTTGTTCCATTCAAATGAACAACAATGATACTCAAAGGAACAACAATCACGTGAAGGGAATGGTAGTTGTTTCGTTCCAATGAACAACAATTATACTCAAAGGAACATCAATCGCGCAAAGGGAACGACAGTTGTTTTGTTCAAATGAACAACAACTACACTCAAAGGAACAACAATCACGTGAAGGGAACGAAAGTTGTTCCATTCAAATGAACAACAAATACACTCAAAGGAACAACAATCGCAACAAAAGAACGACATCTGTTAAATTTTTAACCATCTAATTAGGTAATTTTGGAAACCTCCCATGGAAATATAATTTTGTTGAATCTAAGGTTGATTAGTCATCAACTAAATTCATTCAATTGTGATGGGTCAGTTTATCAAGTATTGGATGGTTTGTTAATGTCATGAGTTCATTATAGTTGCCTGATATCTGCTGCGGAACATGACATATTTTTTTTTTTGAAAGACAGGGTCCCTCTGATAAGATAAAGCAAGAGTACGGAACATAAAAGAGTGATAATTGTGTTCATTACAATCATCTTCCCTAGTTCTTATTTTCCCAAGTGACTTTCATAAAACTAAAAAAAGAAAAAATAACAACTCAATTAGATCTACAAAAAAACTATATACAGTATGTACAGTGTCAACAAAATTCATCATTTATGGAGTTGGAGTGGCTGGTTTACCTTCCCAGCCAGCCAAAATCTGAACGATAGGGTCCTTAGTTACTTCCTGGTAGAAAGATTCTTTTGAAGGCAGTTGATGGTAGAGTTGTAGCCGATGTCCATTGAACAAAAATGAAGATGAAGACTTAAAGTGACCATGTCATTATCATGGACTTCATTAATTTCATATGGTCCCAACCATCGTGTCTGTAATTTTCCAGGAAAATCCTGAAATATGGAATCATAGAGAAGCGCCCAATCACCTTTCTTGAATGATTTCTTCTTGATATGTTTGTCATTCCAAGTTTCTCTCTATTGCTGAATAACAGATGTGCACTCCACAATAGACAGATGTGCTTCATCCAAATCGTTGATTCATTGAAGGCATTGTTTATGTGCTTCTATAAGATATAGTCCAATTTCCTGGGCCATCCTTAGGGTCTTGATCTCAAATTTGATTGGGAAGGTGGGTTATTTACCATAGACTAGGTGATATGGAGAGTATCCAACGGTGTTACACCATGTTGTGCGATAAGCCCATAAGGAATTTGGGAGCTTAGTAGCCCGATTATGTGAGTTTGTTGAGACAGTCTTTGTCAGGATTGCCTCCAAGACCTTATTTGTGCTTCTACTTGCCCATTTTCCTGTGGGTGGTATGGAGAAGTAAATTTGTTCTTAATATGATAATTATTCAGGGTGGTAGTGATTCTATGAGATGTAAATTGTGACCTCCCATCAATGATTACTTCCCTGGGTAGTCCATAGTGTACAAATAATTTGAAAATAAATTTGATGACTACTTATGTTTCATTTGGTAAGGATTTTGCCTCTATCCGTTTGGTCATGTAGTCCGTTGCAACTAGAATATAGGCCTTCTGATTTGACTTCAGATTGAAGGGGCCAATGAAGTCTAGTGCCCATCTCTCAAATGGTTTTGCGACTACTTGTGATTTCAAGGGAATTTCATCAGCCTGACCTAATTTTCCCATCCGCTGACAACTATCGCAAGTATGAACATATTTCCTCACATCTTTGAGTATTGAGGGCCAATAGTATCCCATTTTGTGTCCAGTCCTTCCTTTAGTATGTTGTAGATTTTGTCATCTCATATGCTTCTTTGGATCTGGAGATCAGCTCCTATGTGGAAGAGATATCCACTGATCCAAGTGAATTGTGTGCTACATTTGATGATTAGTTTTCTTTCCCTTGATGATAGATGTGCTGGTAATTTCCCCGCTTCCATATAATTTTCCACATCAGCGTTCCAAGGTGGCTTTGTAGTAACAACAAAAATATGCTCATCTAGAAATTTATCTTCAACTGTCAAGTAGTCATTTATTTTGGGTATGCGAGAGAGGAAGTCTACAACAAGATTTTCTCTCTCGAGTCAATCTTTGATGGTGATGTCAAAAGCCTACAATAGTAATAACCACTGAGTGACCCATCCATTAGTAATCATTTTATTAGCTAGATATTTAATAGCATAATGATCAGTATACAAAATAAATAGATATCCTGTTATATAATGATGAAATTTATTGATGGCATGTACAACAACTAAAAATTCTTTTTCTGATACTGTATAATTAAATTCAGCTAGAGAAAGATTCTTGATAATAAAATAAATAGCGTAGGGTTTCTTGTCTTCTTCCTGTCCAATGACATCGCCTATGGAAATATATGATGCATCAGTGGAGATGTGAAATGGTATTTTCCAATTTGGTCCCCTCAACACCGGTGTTGTCAATATCAGCTTCTTGAGTCCTGCAAATGCCACATCACACTTGTCAGACCACTTAAAATCCACATTACCAGTCAAATCATGTAAAGGTGCAACGGTTCTTGCAAAATTTTCCATAAATCTGTGATAGTATCCTGAAGCACCAAGGAAACTGCGTACCTCAGTTTGTGTGCATGGTGTAGGTAGATTAAGGATTACCTCTATTGTTTTTGGATCTACTCTAATTCCATCTGCAGAAATATAATTCCCTAGTACCACACCTTCCATCGTCATCATGTGACATTTTTCATGGCTTAAGCATAACTTGGTAGAAATGCACCATTCTAGTACCTTCTCCAGATTATTCAACACTTGATTGAATTTGTCACCATAGGGAGTCAAATAATCCATGTAAACTTCAAGCCCTTCACTGATCATATCGTTGAATATGCTCAGGATGTCCCTTTGGAATGTGGCTGGAGTGTTACATAGTCCAAAGGGAAATACTCTGTATGCAAAGGTACCCCAGGGGCATGTGAATGTAGTGTTATCTTGATTTTATGGGGAAATCTGCATCTGATTGTAGACATTAAAACCCTATAGGAAAGAAAAGAATTTCTTCCTTGCCAAAGTATCTGGGACTTGATCAATGAAAGGTAAGGGAAAGTGGTCCTTTTGAGCGTCTTTGTTAAGTTCCCTGTAGTCGACACAGATTCTCCATTTCCCATTTTTCTTGGGGGCGATCATGAATGGGGAAACCCACCGAGTATCTGAGATAGGATATATAAAATCTACGTCCAACAACTTTTGTAATTCTTCTTTAACAATATCCCTGAGGTGGGGATTCAATATTCTCTGCAGCTGTCAGATAGGTCGGGCATATTTCTCAATATAAATGTGGTGTTTGCAGAATTGCGGATCAATACCTTTCATGTCATAATACACCCAAGAAAAAATCTTACTGGTATTTATAAAGGACTTGAACTAGATTTTATTGTTGTTACTCATTTAAATTGGCATTAATGTTCAAATACTTTCCTGGTGCAATCTTAATGGATTTTTTGTTATGTACGGTGATAGTCGAGATTTGTTGTTCCATTAAATGTTCCAACAAGTCTCCCTGTGCTTCATAGTCTAGAACAACTTGGAGCATCTGGCATGTTGGGTTACCCATGATGGATGGGTTGTTAATAAACCCACTGATTACGTCATCCTCTAACTAGTTCTTGAGCCTGAGAGCTTCTTCCAACATGACAAGGGCTCGTATATCCTTTTCTGGGTAGCATGGTGGTGGCAATTGTGGATATATGAAAGTCGGGCTTGGCTTGGATGGAGGATATAAGATGATATTTTTTTGACACCTCCTCTAGCAATTGTCATATTACCCGTTCGACATCCTATGTACGCATCTGCTGTTGCGATCCATGGTTTTCCCAATATCAATGGAAGCCCTTTGAGTCCACTTCTTGGGTTGATGATGAGGAAATCCACTGGATATTCCCAAGAGTCGACTGATATTTCTATATCATGTAGTGTGTCAATTGGTCTATCCACTGATCGATCAACCAATTGTAACATAATTGGGTTGGGTTCGACGGAGTCAAAACCCAGGGTGTTGCAGGTTTCCATAATCAGGATATTGATGGTCACCCCTAAATCAACTGATTTATTTGGAAAAGAAAAACCCTAGATCTGAACTATTACTATGGGGTTCCCTGGATCTGCATATTTGACTGGTTCTTGTCTATCTAGAATTAGATCAGACAAGGCTCATACTATGCGAACTTTTGATGATGAATTTTTAATTTTCCTAACAGGATTCCTCCCACATAGTTCCTTGATTGTCTTTGCATAAATTGGAATTTCTTGCAGAGCCTGCAGAAGTGGGATCTTGACATATAAATTCTTGAGTTCCCCTACAATGTTGAAGTTAGGATACACGACATGTTTTTCTATCATCAATATTTTGAGGAACAGAGGGGAAGGAGTTGCATCCTTATCAGGATCCTATGACTCGACTGTGTTTCCCCCCTGCTCTATTTCTTCCATTATTACCACAATTGAGGGTGTTATTGCTGGTTGTTTGTTATTTTCATTCTCCTACTCTTGGAAAACGTTACTTTCTTCAAGAGAGATTATATGCCCCGATCTCAATCAGAGTTTGTTGCACCCTACCGAGTTGGTTTCCCCTTCCCCATTCTCCATAATCTGGATGAGATGAGCTGGTCTATTATTAGGATTTGGGTGGGGTTGGGCTGGTAATTGAGGGTGTAATTACGATTGAGGGTTTTGGGGTAGTTGGAGTGGAGCTTGCAATGTAGGTTGGTTTTGAGGGGCCATCCCCATGGGTTGATTGTTTATCCCTATGGGGCACTATCAATTCTAGTTCCAATTTGGGTTTTGGGTAGTCATGTTGGGCCACTGTGAAGGGTAGGGGTTGTTATTTGAGTTTTTCCAGGATGAGGTAGGGTATTGTGAGTTAGGCTAGGTGGAACTTGTAGTTGGTTGATTATGCCAGATGGGATTTGTAGCAGGTTGGTTTGACCAAGTGGGATTTACAGGTGGGTATTGTTGGGGCTGCCAGTTCTGATTAGTAAATGGCCCTGCCATGCGTTACCGTAATTTTTTCGTTGATTATACTGTCCAGAAAATAAAGAGGAGGGGTCTTGTAGTGTATTTGGAGGTCGGGCCTGCCATTGACGACACTGAGCCATCAAATATAATGGTTTTGTTTCCTCTTCCACTTCTCTAAAGACAAATTTCAGCCCAGGGAGAAATGGGATTTTCTCCGTTGTATGATCCTTGGTGAAAATAGCGCAAACCCGAACCACATCCAAAGGACATTCCCTCGGTCCATGTTTTTTTCTACATCTGTGGCAAAATATGGCCAAAGTCTGTTCTTCTTCTACTTGTTTATGTTTATCCTACAATACATCCAATTGTGTATTCAAAGTGCTCAAAATATTTGTTTTGAATTTTTCTAAGAGATTACCAACTTCAGCTCCTGTAACACCCCCGCTGGTAATATTACTATTTCTGGTGAGGGAAGTCTGCATTCCTGATCTGGTCTGTGTACTTCCTCGTGAGCACCTGATGCATAATAGAATGATGTTATCATAAGTTTATTGATAAATGTCACCCTTCCCCATTAAATTCAATGTTTCTACCCATTCATCTTTCATTCCCTTTATCAAAGTGGCTTTGAGCACTTCACCTGGTAATGTTCCATAAGGAGACCTTTGTAAATTATAATGGAATCTTTCAACATATTCTTCTAACGTCTCATTTTCTTTTGCATTCATTTGAAAGATTTCATATTTTAGGTCCCTGGTCCTACAATAATCCTGGTATTTTCTCAAGAAGGCTTGTTTCATCTCATCCCATGAGTTTATAGTTCTGCCTCCCAATCCCATAAACCAGTGTAGAGCTGCTCCTTTCAAAGTGGAGGGGAACAATTTCAATTTTTGGGGTTCAGAGGTGTAATCATACCATCTACATAGGACATCAAATTTGAATAAGAATGTGTCCAAGTCTTCTGAGATCAATCCATGGAAGGCTGGAAGGTTCTGTAGGGGGATTGCTTTCATGGGGGCATGGGCAATTGGATAAACTATTGGATATTCCAACATGGAGGTCTAGGGTCATTGTTGATTTGGTTGCACCATTTGGTCAAGATATGCCAATAATATTCAGGAATGTATTAGCCTGGGTATTCTTTTAATTGATTACTTGATCCTTTAGGGGATTTGATTTCACTCCCTCTATCTAGGATTTCGTGTATGCCTTCTTATTTTAAGGGAGATTTAGGATTAGGGGGTGGTGATGGTTCTGCCTTGGAAACCCCACTGGTTTCTCCTTCTCCTTCCTCCAGATTACAATAATTTCCCTCTTCTAAAGGGTTGAGAGGTGGAAGATATGTGCTTTAAAAGCTTTTCTCAATCCCTTTAGTTTTTCTATGAATCTCAATGTGGGATGCAATTGGTGAAACTGCTACCTGAGGGATTTAGGTAGATCCTTTCCTAGGCCCAACTGAATCTTGAGATTCAACTTTTCTGATGATTTCGTCTATGAAAGTGTTTCTCCCAGGGAGCACCGAGCCCTGGGCTTTAGTAGTTTTTGGTGGGGGTTTTGGTTTTTCAAGATCTTTCTTCTTCTTCATACACACTTCACACAAAAAAAAATTCAAAAGAAACACCTATATAACCTCTTAAGTGTCAACTGGAGGTAAGCGTTGGCATACACATATTACTTATTTCTTACGTAGGTTCTTACCTTCCATCTTCAATACCTCATCCTCCAGAGACACAACCTATGATACCTTTGACATTCTCCCCGACAAGGATGCCAAAATGTTGGGCTCTAAAGATGTCTAAACACAAGCTTAGTTTAACATTAATTTATCAACCCGAGGATTCATCTTTTATCTCAAGGATATCAGCAAAGTCTATGCAGATAGCTCGTAGAGGCTAAAATCGCGTAGTTAAAGAAAATATGAGTTTATCAACAATCAAGTTCCTCAAATGTTCATTAAAGATTCTGAGACTACGATCTTACTTAACGGAATTGAAATCTGATTACTAAAATGTTGCAAATGAAAAGGAACTAACTAATCTGTTGAATTCATTTAACTAAAAAGAAGTAATTGAATCTAAGTGAAGACTTGTAGAATTAACTATCAACTATGAATCAAATTGATGGAAAGGAAATAGAAAATTACTCTATCTGTGGAAAGAAACAACTATTGTAATCTAATCGAAAGGGACAACAAATGTAACTTAATTGAAAGGAACAACAAATGTAACTTAATCGAAAGGAACACCAAATGTAAATTAATCGAAAGGAACAACAAATGTAACCTAATTGAAAGGAACAACGCGTATGAAAATGTGAGGAACTATCAAGAAGTAAACTATAGTAATGGAAGTTGGAACATAAATCATTAACACTCGAAGGAAATATCTATCTTCTATACACAAACAACATAAAAACATTAACACACTTATGCATTCATCTTAACTATTGTGAAAGATAGTTGAATCATGAAACATAATTCAAACTGATACAATTACAGATTGAGACAATAACTCCTTCAGACTGGGCCCTTGGTCCTCAGAATCACTGCTACTAGAAACTCAGTATGTAGAAATGGTGAAAACGTTCAAATGTTTTATTTATTCCATAACTGGTACAACATTTACAAAAGATGCTTGTGCAGAGCAATTCTGAGTTCTGAATACTTGGATGCAATTCTTAGATATCCTTTCAGGATCTATTACCCTATATATATTACAATAATCTAGGTAAATTAATCCATCCTGAGGATCTAGATATCCTTAGGATTTATTTAATATTATAAAGTTACAAGATAGAAAATCAATCATCTTCAAAACTACTTTGTGCCAAAAGTCCTCAACCTCCAATAACTTACGCATCTTAAAGATATTCTTTGCTATCTCAGGTTTGACAATGTTTATCCATTCCTATAACAAAATCGAACCATTCCAATCGTATTTTAGAATCCATTTAATGTAACTTCAATAATATTTCTAGAAGACATATTAGTCATTTTCTATCCTATTTATCCCTAATTAACAGAAAAGTCAATCAAGATTATATCATGAACTGTGGGAATAAGGAAGATGTTTGTACCTTTTTCATAACCCAACACATACCTTGAAAGTCTTTATCACTCAAGCATAGGTATGCCTGCCTTGGGTTTGAAACATGTCATAATATTTTTTTTATGGTTGTTTGCAGCTTCTATCAGGTTCTCTGAGTCTGTACCCTTTCTTGAAAAAGTCTACAAAGTACTTCAATCATCAGTTTCTGTTTTCTAACTTTGCACTTTGGGGGGCAATCTATTACACATCAAAATTACTCACTTTAATGATGACATATTGTCATCATGACTAGTGTCGCAAGTGTCACATTATTGGCCTTAAGTGTCTCAAGTGTCGCAAACATAATACTACCATATTACCTATGCCGTGTCTCTAATGACATCACATGGACACTTAAGACACCTTCAAAGACTGGTTTAAGGAAGAGAAATCATTTGATGAAGAGTAAAAATAATTTTCCATGAAGAAAACCACTTAAAAATTATTTTTGGAAGGCAACTCTCCCTTACCCACTGTTAGGGAGTGCCAGTGCTCCCTAGCTTCCTTTGGGGGAGCATTGCAGCACGTTGTACACCCTTATGGGGGAGCACTAGGCTTTTCTGAAGGAATTTTGGGCAGCTCTCCCCTACCCACTATCAGGGAGTTCCAACGCTCCCTATCCTTCTTTGGGGGAGCGTTGCAACACTCTATGCACCCTTTTGGGGGAGCGTTGGACTATTTGAGAAAATTTTGGGCTGTTGAGGAGAACCAGGGAAAATCCCCCTTATCTTGGAAATCAATTGGATTTGAATCTAAGGGCAAGGCTACATCTTAGGGAGGATCCATAATTGATGGAGATGGATCATCAACCTATCCCAAGAATCTCTAAGGTGGTTGGGTCTCTCCAAGCTTATATAAGGAGGCCCTCTCATGGTAAAAGCATATAGAGACATTGTAAAGAATCAAACTTATGATCTCATAAGGGAGATATCATTGAAGCATCATCATTTTGTGTGTGGATTATTTGAGCAAGGGTTTGAACAAAGAGATCTTGGTGAAGATGCTAGACCTACATCTATGGCTATAAGCATTTCACTTTGTTTTCATTAATATAAATCTATGCTTGGCCTGTTTCCTTTAAAGTTTGTGTACATTTCATGAACTTGTTTATTTTATAGATCCATTATGAAGATAATCATGGTAGAGTAGGAAGTATGTTTCATTGTTGTTGCTCATTGTATTACAGGACCTTCTGATGAACTTGGAGATCAACATCAACCTGGATTAAGCAAGGACAAACATTTGTAAAAGATATTTACCCTTATTCCTTCTTCTTCTTTGAATAGTTTAGCTTCATGAAAAGGAATGACAGTGTCCACAATAGAAATTTTATGTCTTGGTCATATGGGTCTAGTATCCAAGAGGAAATCCACTTGTCCGCAGGGGGATTTTCCTGTAATAGGCATGATAGCCATGACTGATGCGGTGGGCATCGATTTTGGTATGACATGGAGGTGGGGAGGGTGGCCACTATTTTACGGCCACCTTGGCACATGTGTGGTGCCATATGCCATAGATTATACTATGGTTCCCATATGGCAGGATGGACTTCCGACATGACCCGGATATGGTGTTTTCTTCTGGAGAGGATTGGGACCACAGAGGTATGTTGGTGTACTTATGTGTTTTTTATTTTTATAGTGCAACATGTTTATATGGATGGATGTTGATGATATCATTTGTTTATGTTTGTGAAGATGTGTGGCCGTGAGGCTGAGAGGTGGAGTTGGTTGGAGAGTCGGCTCATCAGGGGCTAGTGAGATCGACACTTGTAGAGCCGCGGGTGGGAGAGGGATGCTAGAGGGACGAGGATGGTGCGAGGCCAGCAGATGAGGTGAGAGTCGGTCGAAGGCACATATTTGATGATCTAGGTGCAGGGCCATCACATGTTCCTCCATTGGAGGCCGACAGAGTGTTAGAAGATTTCTGATGTTGGTTGGAGGTGGTACTGTAGGGTGTTCCAAAGGGCATGTGGTCCCAAATTCAGGAAGAGAGAGTCCTAGAGCAGTGTATGGATTTTCCAACAGAGTTTCTAACCCTGATCCACAGAGCAACTGTAGTGGGGGAAGAGATGACTGGGTGACTTCCCCCAGGACCTAGAGGACCCCCAACTGGCGGGGCACCTCTTGCAGATAAAGGACCTAGTGGTGACTCTCTAGAGGTGCCATGAGTGCTATGTTGTATATTTTTTTATTTATATAGGCCTACGAGCCCATTTGTTATAGGGTAGTGTGACACCTATTTTGTACCTATTGGGGTGAGGAGGGCTCACTTGCCTACAGGCGATGTATATGTTGTACCATTTTATAAACATTGATGACACATTAATCGATATATATATATATATATATATATATATATATGGATATACATGTTTGGGATGTCTGTGATGTTTACATGTGATGATATTGTGTTATGTTTTTTATGATGTCTAATCTATATGCTATGACAAACTATTGATGGTTTATGTATGCGTGATGATGTCTTGATGTGATAAATTCCAATCTAACACTAGGTTGGCCATGTTATCTATTGTTTGATTAAATTGTCATGGAATATGTGTAAATGTAATTGAATCAAAATTGCGAGGTAAGAGTCTAACTTGCAGGTATTTTCAAAAGAGGCAAGGATCGTGGACACGGTAGACATTGTTGAGTTGCAGGACGAAAAGATGGGAATCTAATAAGACGCTAAGGTGACGAATGTGGCAGTGACTGGCCTTGATGAGGAGGCCAATGACAACTATGTATTCTTCTCAGTTGTTGGTTTCTGATCCCAAACATATGTCGCTAGAGTTGAACAGTTCATGTGAGGGGGTGTAGAGGGCCCAAGCGACCGAAGTGAGATTTTGTGTCCAACAGCTAGCTCCGTCAGCATAACCGATGTGGTAGGTTGATGGAGGAGTCATATGTCAATAAAACGAATGGTTGATCAAACATGAGGATTGGAGGTGAAAAAAAGAAGACTAAAAAATCTACAAATGTGTACAAAGAAAAACCCTAGTGTAGAATGACTACGCTTAGGCGTAAAACTTCTTTAAGTACAACCCGTTGAAGGGTTATTTGAGAGGGTAGCCTTCTGGAGAGTCCAATATGTATGTGCCTTTAGTGAGGTAGTGTTGTACGATGTAGGGTCCATGCCATAATGACTCAAATTTACCATGATTGAGAGTATCGTGAGCGATATCGTAGGCTAGGAAGAGATCTCCTTCATTAAATGAGAGAAGTTTGACATGGAGGTCAAAGGTTTCCTTCGACCATTTCTTAGCTGCCTCATTGTTCTGTAAGGAAGACCGACGATATTCACCCTATGAATCTAAGTTCAACAAGCATATCTCCATTGGAGCAGTTTCAGGTAATAGCTCGATGGTGGTGCACAACGTGGGAATTTCACACTCGATGGGGAGGGTGGCTTCAATCCCATGGACGAGATGAAACAGTGTAAAACTGGTGGCAGTTTTGAATGCCATGCGATAAGCCCATAACATTGAAAACAACATATGATGGCAATTGGTCTTATATTTGTTGACAGTACGTTGCAACATGGTTTTGAGGAATTTATTGACAACCTCGACCTGTCCATTGGAATGAGGGTAGTATGGGGAGGCAAAATCATGGGAGAAGCCTAACCTTGAGGAGAGTTCGATGAAGATATAATTCTCAAAGTGTTTACCATGATCAGAGACTAAATGTAGTGGAACTGCAAAGAGGGTAATGACGTGATTGAAGAAAAAATGCGTTGTTGTGTTAGCGATGTTATTGAAGGTAGGCATGGCTTCGACCCATTTGTTGAAGTAACCTGCTTCCATGACGATGTACTTGTGTCCATTTCTATATGGAGGATTGCAAGTCATGAAGTCAATTCCCCATTTGAAGAAGGGGCTGATAGTGAAGACTGGATGTAGAAGAGTGAGTGGTGCTCATGCTTTGTTTGCATAAAGCTAGAATTTATCGCATCGCTTGACAGCATGGATGTAGTCATGAAACAATGTGGGACATAAGTATCTGACTCGAATGATTTTTTGGGTGGTGGACATCCCTGAGATGTGGCCCTCAGAAGTTGCATTATGGAAATCATTCAGGACTTTGTCTTCTTTGTCGATGGTCAAACATCGACAAAGTATGGTGTCAACCCCACGTCGATACAATATGTCACTGATGAGGAGGTATCGAGGGGCCTGATGGAAAACGCACCGACGATTGTCGTGAGAGAGATGAGCCCCAAAATTCTGTGTCCAAAGGTAGACAAGGAGGTCACCATACTAGGGTTCATTCGAGGGGATGTATAAGAGGTGTTCGTTGGGAAAATACATATTGATGGGTGAACTTGTAGTGTCTGAGAGAAACGTAATGATGAGTTCGGTGAGAAAAAGTGATTTCTTGCTTTTGAGAGTTGAAAAATCTAAGTCGTATTCCTATAGGATGATGATTCATTGAGAAAAATTACCATTAATTTGTCATCGACTAAGAAAGTACAGCATGGGGTTGGAATCTGCCATGACTTTGGTAGTGCGAAGTAAGATATAATGACGCAGTTTCTAGACTGCGATGACAATTGTGAGGGCGAGTTTCTCCTCATGATTATACTTCAGGGTTGGTCTTGAAAAATTTCTATTGATGTAGTAAATAACATGCTCATGGCCATCATCCCCTAGTTGGATGAGAACTCCTTCTACTGAGATGGCTCAAGTAGAAGATGGAGTCACAATCATAGTCAAGAGGACTGATCAAAGGGGTGTTGGACAACGCTTCTTTTAAATCATCAAAAGAAGTTTGGGAATGTTCATCCCATCAAAAGGGGATATCATGATAGTGTAAGAGAAGGAAACCATGCATGCGAGTGGCATAATCTGGGACAAAGCATCGAAGAAAGTTGGCTTTGCCTTGTAGGCTCTATAGTTGGTGCAAATTCTAAGGTGGTGGAATTTATGTGATAGCTTGGACCTTGAGGGGGTCCACAGTGATGCTGTGTTAGGAGAGGATGAACCCAAGGAGGCATCCTAAAGTGAGGAAAAATACACACTTGAGGGGGTTCAAGTGGATATTGTACTATTGAAATCATTGAAATATGACCTGTAAGTCATCTAGATGTTGAGTTCATTTTTTGGAGCGAGTAGTGAGGTCATCCAAGTAAGTGAGAATGATGCAAGAGAGATCATGGAAAAAATAAGTCATGGCCCATTGGAATGTCACACTTGTGTTTTTTAGTCCAAAAGGCATGACACGATAAGAAAAAGTGCCCCATCGGGTGGTAAATGTGGTCTTGTATTGATCTGCTGGATGGATTTTGATTTGATTGTAGCTAGAGAACCCATCCATGAAGGACAGGGCCTCGTGGCCTGCACAGTCATCGATAATTTGGTCAATGAAAGGCATTGGGAAATTTTCTTTGGGACAAGCATGATTAAGCTCATGAAAGTTGGTGCAGACGCAAATAGTGCCCTATTTTTTGTTAACGAGGATGGGGTTGGAGACCCATGACGTGTAAGAGATGGGGTATATGAACCCTGTAGCACATAGTTTGTCGATTTTGGCTTTGATAGTCATGACTTTGGATGGGTGAAGTGGTTGTTTCTTTTGACATACTGGGGCTACATCATTCCATGTGTTGATGTGATGTTCGACGATAGAAGGATCGAGATGGGCATCTCCATGTATGTCCAGGAAAAAATATCTCGATATTCCTGAAAGAGATATTTTTAAGCGGTGAGTTATTCAGGGGAGCATGGGGTGCCAATGATGATTTCCTCGACAATTCTGAGTTTGATGGAAATGTAAGTTTTGATAGTAGGAGAAATGTTGGGCATGTTTTCTTCTTCAAAAGCATCGGGGGTGGGGATAGGGTTGTTGAACCAGTCTATGTCCCTTGATGGAATAAAATCCTTAGTTTCAATTGCACATATGGAGGCTTGGATAGGAGGGTAGAAGGATTCCTATGAGAGAAAGAGCACTCTATGGTGGAGCATGTTCCATGGGAAATCGGGGGTAGTGAGTTCCTTTAGGATATCTTCGTCGTAGTGAAAAATGAGAGAATATAAGGGATCCAAGGAAGTAGTATTGGTGACTGTCACCGTGTGATTATCTTCAAGTGGTGAATATGTAGAGAGGGTGTCGCAATTATGGTGTGAAGGTGTGCTTGTCATAAACCAAATGTCCAGATACCATGGGTTGTAAATTGTGGTCGGGAGTAATATTTCTTGGGGGAAATGAACTGGAGAATTGGGAAGATTTAAAGGAAAATCCTCATAAATTCTATCCATGAACCATGGAGGGATGGGAAGTGACTTAGGTTTAGGGGAGGTGATGTGAACAGTATCTGGAGAAGGAATATGGGGAATCAGTTGCATCACAGGAAGTGGGGTGGTTGGAGGATTTTGAATAAGGGATATTTGGTGACACCTGTATTCAATGATCAAAGGACACTGATATGTGAAATCATCAAGTGAGTCACAAAGAGATCAAGGGAAAATAATACATTCATTGAATGAAGTTGTGACATAATGGATGTCGGTGATGTGGGTACTCGATGACATGGGCAGAGAGCGGTCTTGCTGAAATTTTTGGTGTACTATCGCTAGCGTCTATCAAAACTGAGGTAGGGTGGGGAAATGATGAGTGTAGTGGCCATACTATGAACATATGGCACATGTGAATTTGGTTTGTAGCCCTTTACTGCTTGTAATAGGGGATGCAGTGGTAGTACTATGTGTGCTTGGTGAAGCGATGATTGATGTGGTTGCTCGAGGGATTTGGATCAAATTACATAACTCGAGGAGAGTGGGACATCTATTTGTGGGGTGTCCCTCTCTCTCACAAAGTGCACAAGGAAGTTGAACTCAGGGAGGAAGTGGAGCGGTGGGATATTTCTTATTCCGCCTACCCCTAGCTATCGCGATGGTGCTGGAAAGTGGGGTTGAGGGAGGGGTGGTCGGAGTTAGTACTATAATCTACATTAGGATTCCCTCTATTTGGGGAGGGAGGGATGGTTGAGGAACCATTGCAGGTGGGTGTAGATACCATACTAGAATGGTGAGCACCATGTTGGGAAGGGTAAGCATCGTGACTACCTGGAAAGTGTGTACTCCCGGTGGGGGGTAGAAGAAGGAAATTTGAGTAATGGCTTGGGGGATTGTCTCCCAAACCGAGATTTGACCCTGGGGTAGGGTGAAATCAAGGAGAAGTGGTGTTGTAGGGTTCTCAGGGGGTTCCTGAGGTAGGATTTATTCCACTAGTGGGACGTCAGGGAGTGGAGAAGCCTCTGTAGGAGGAATGGTATCTCCATTTTTAGTTCCATTGGAAGATATGATACACACTTGTGCTGAGGGGTGCATCAGTGGTGGTACTCCATGGTTTGCCCCTAGCAAAGATGGGTATTTGAAAATTCCAGGCCCCATATCCATGAGTGGGTATGCTTTGGAACTAGTGCAGACAAGAGGTAAGATGTTATCGATGTTGGAGGAGTGGTTAGGCTCATACTGTGAAACTTGGTCGATGGTGATGATTTTTCCATTGTGGGGGATCATCGTCATTCGAAACAAAGAAGAGGCCACAAACTTCATAGTTTACATGTAGCTACGTCCAAACAAGATGTTTTAATCGAGTGAGGCGTCGATAACCTCAATGTCGATAAGGATGGTTTTTTCTCCAATTTCAATGAGGAAATTTTGAAAGAGCCCTTCAGGAGAAGATGATCATCTGTCATAAGCTCTCAAAGTGATGACAGATGGTATTAGCTCAGAGGATCCAAGTTTCTGTCATACAATTTTGGACATGATTCATGTGGATGCACCTTCATAAATGATACATCGATGAACCTGATGTTTCAAATTTTAACTGGTATCTGGAAAGCTACCAAACCAGGGAGACGAGGTTCTCCACAATCTATATCGAATGTAATGAGTCTAGTATCAGCTGGGTTGACTACCCCCAAGGCGGAAGGTAAGTATTTCCATTGAGTTGGATAGGTTTGGAAAACCTCTAATATTGACATGGATACAGGAGATTGCACCAAGTCATTGACCAAATTGTAATCATGTGTCGTCGTAGCCTGAGGGTTGTTGACATTCTGTCATAATGGGATGTGAGGGATGTGAATGGCAAGTTCAGCGTTAGGGTGGGGAATCATCAAGGGTTGTCTTTCTATAGCTAGAACTGCTTCTGAAGTGGTAGGAGTAGATTCACGGGGTGCGCTGTATTGATGACTACGCATTTGCAAAATGATTTCTTCTTCACTAGTTAGGAGGATATTGTGGTCCGCCAGATTTCTAGGGTTTTGATACTATCCCATCTATGGTGGGGAAAGATTCATCTCCTGTCGGTTGATTCATCACACCTTGGTGTGGAATAGGGTTTTGCAACACAGTCAGGGTTGGTTGTTGCAAATACTGTCGTGGGACCTCCTGAGAGGAAGTCGACATTGGAGGACATGGTGCGTTTATGGAATCTTTCATCTATTTGAAGTCAGAAATTTGGGGGCAATGGTGAGTATAATTACCATTCTCACTGCAAAGAGCACAAGGGAAGTTCATCCAGAGTTTTTTGTTGTTGTTCCTCCCTTGGTGTTTGTTGTTATTGTCCCATTGAGGATTTTGGTTACCATGGTTTTGGTTGCCCCCAACAGGTTGGTTTTGTTGGGGGTTATTTCTGCCTGGTCCTGGGTTGATATTGTTTTGGTTTTTTCCTTTTTTTGGCATTATTCAAGTGATGGGATGGATTTTATGTATCCATTTGTTCAAAATTTTTAAATTTATGAATGGGAGAGGGTTGAAAAAAGTTAACCCCAATGTGTGGTTGTCCTGGTGGAGGAGCAATTTGTTGTGGAGGACCAAGAAATGGAAAATACAGATTATTTTGTGGTAATGACCCGTAGGGTGCATAGGAAGGCATAGCGCTTTCATTGGTGCCTAGGTTATAAGTGGAGGTAGAGGGGGTACCAGAACTTGGTTGAGTAGTCGGGCACATCATGGGTGTCAATAAGGGTCCACTCATGGGTGGAGGGGGGGGCATAGGATATGGCTGTTGATAAGGAGGGGTAGGGTAATAAGATGGACCTCCATACATCAATGGATATTGGGGTGTACCGTAGATATTTTTTGATTAGATGTATGGATTGTGGTGTGTTTTGTTACCAATCAATCCATCCGTTGAGTGAGACATCCCAAGTTTGTCCTGGTCAAATGGTACAGTTCTCGGGGCGTCAGGTAGTACTGTGTATAGGTATCTTGACTGAGAATAAATGATGTAATACTTTTGAGCCCTACTGATTGTTTCGTCTTCAATTTGGGGGAAAGTGGAGGCCACATCTTTGGCAAGGATAGAGATGAGTGATCTGAGAAACCAATCGAGGCATTGTTCTTTGGTGGTTTCTTCTTTGCATAAACTACATCTTCGATGCCATTCGTGAATGTGGTCAACGATATTTGTGGATGAGGTTTGTTTAAACTCATATATCAGTTATAGTCCATTGTCATGACGAACTGGTAGTTTAAAGAAGGTCAAAAAAAATTTGGCCAAGGATTCAAAAGTCACATGAGACCCTAATTTTTCGTCCACATACCATTTGGTTGATGGACCTGTGAGTGTGCATTGAAATAACCTTAAATGAACGAAGTCATCCATGATGTTTTTTGAAGAGAACAATAACTAGAAGGTCATGACATGGTTGGCAAGATTATTTCTCGTCTTTCCTTCAAACTTGGGAATGTCTGAAGGTATTTTGGTAGGCATAGTGGGCCATGTGGGGTCATGCAATATAGGGTCATTTGTGAGCTTACTCAAATCAGGTATGTTGAGGGAGGCCAAATATGGCATGTGGAGTGGTGGTAGAGGATTAGTTTCTTCCATGGTGTGAACAGGGTATGTACCTAACCCTTGAGGGGGGTTTGGTGGGTTTGTAATTCTCCCTTGAGAAGAAGTTTTCCCCTCACCTCCTTGTAAAGGAGAGTTAGTGGATGGTTGGTTTTGGGAATTGGACCCAAGTAAAGTGTAACCAAGAAAAGTTGATCCAAAAATAGTATCACTCACAGGGGTGTGAGATGGTTGATTCGATGAGTTGGTGAGAATAGGAACTCCTCCTAGGATAGGAGGGACATTTTGCAAGCATCTGGAATGACGGGGATTCTGTGGGTCCCCTATGATGTCTGACTAGGAAAGTGAATGTGTTCAAATGGTGATGAGAGAAATAAATGAAAAAGAGACTTGTATAATTTTGACCTTCACAATATATCTCACAATCTCATGTAATCAAATGATCATCATACATAAATCAATTGAAAAAGAAGCATACATGTGGGTAGGTGTATTTTTCCTACGTGGGAGAACAAAGAAAACAAATTCTCATGTCCAAAAAAGATGTAGCATCCTTCCTCTCAAATAGCACTGGACCTTCAAATAGCACTCAACAGTGGGGTCTAAATCCACTAGAAGAGGAGCTAGTGAAGGATGAAACAATCAGTTACAATGAGGGGTAGAGGGTGCATATCTCGAAAGAGATGGAAATATTTCCCAATAGCCACAAAAAATATGATCAAGGTGAAATTGCAGCCCACAATTTCCACCTGGGTAGATGTCCTGAAAATTTGGCCACTAGGTACCTCGGTCAAAGTGCAACATTTAAATTTTCGGCCTCAGAAATGGATCACGGGATGGATCCCTTCCAAGAGTTGGGTGACTCAAGGGGGGATGCACAAAATAACCGTACCTTGGCCTTTGACCCTTCACGGGTATCTCCCTGCCTTATGGTGTTAGGAACACTTGAATTGGAGGATTTTTAAAGTTCCCTATTTGTCAACTTCTAATGTTTGAAGATGTGAGAACCAGATAACAAGGGGTTATTTGGATGGCTACCCCCGAGATCCTACCTAGACTAAAATATTTATTTTGGTACCTCCTGTGGAGGAAAACTTAGTGATTTTTTAGAAAACTTTTGGATGTGGTTGTTTGATATATTGGGGGTGTGAACCAATCTCATTTGAATTAAGTGGGTATGGATAATTTATTCAAGAAATAATGGGACGTTTCAGACTCCCTTTGGAGGAAACCTACTTCAACCTCCATAATTCAAGATGAAATTATGTGAGTGAGTAGTGATTTTGTGTGTGAGTAGTGACTTTGTGTGTGAGAAAGTGAACAAATGTGCCAATTTTTTAATAAGTTAGGTGTCGATTTGCAGCATGTGGACTTCCCATGGTCCTTACAAATCTTGATTACCTATCTTACTAGATTCCATTGGTACAACCTTGCAGAATTTTAAAGTCCCTAAAGAACTAGCATATGGACATATCACCAATCCTTTAAGTTCTCTAATGTGATTTAATCTAAGAAATATTTTGAACAACTATCCTAGATTGCAATCATGTGGGCATGTATGGGCCCGTTACTATAATCTTTAAACTCCCCTAGTGATGTAAACTAAGAAAGAAGCTTCAAAAACTATCATATCTTTGCAACATGTGGGCATGTATGGGCCCTTACAAATTTAAGATGTTTTGAAAAGAAACTATGAGGAGACCTAGGGGCGCTTTGTCCTCTCCTAAATATTTTAAGGGAGATGAAACGTTCCCTTAATCACTTTTTTTATTCTCAAGATTACTCTATGGTGCGAGAGAAGAGAATACTCAATGATTAAAGTTTGATTTCTGGTCCCAATGCAAGTGTTTGTATATGTGATAGTAAAGGATCCCAACTTAACTTTTACAATCAAAACAAGCCCTCCATGTGGCAACTCAAAGAAAAGGAAGAAAAATTTGGTTCTTTTTAACCCTCTAAGTGCCTGTGTTTTGACTAACCCTTCATGTGGAGAGGGAATCTAAGTGTGGTGCATTTTATAATATTGCATAAAAGGAAGATTTTGAAGGCTAGTGGCCTTCAAAACATCACAAAAACTCTTACAATGTTGAGGTTATGGATAGATGCGCGGGTTACATTTCAGACAAAGGTGCAATGGGTGCATAATGCACAGTGAACAAAAGACTTTTGGGTGCACTGTATGCAGAATGCACAGAGAACATAAGTGTTGTGGGCACACAATGCTTTGAATGCGCATTTGTGGGTCGAAACACTCGCACACTTTTTGATACATGTTGGGTGGGGGGGTAGATTTTAAGTGGAATTCTCCTCTTCCAGCTCCAAACTCATCTGTTTGTAGGTAAGGCTAGGCTGGTTATGATGCCTGCAAGGCAAATGGGTCAAAAAGAAGTTCTCAAACAACACAAATAGGGACGAAATTGATACCTTATCCCCAGTATGGTCACCAATCTGTTGTGTCCCTTTCGTCGCTTGGATGAGAAAAAGAAGGGAACTTTCAAGTCTTGCTAGGTCTGCTAGATAGGACATAGGTTAGTGTATGAATCAAACAATTCAATCACATGAAATAAACAAATGAATAAGCTAGAAACAACTACATAAATAACTAAAGAAATAAAACTAAAATGCATGAGGAAATTATAACCAAAATCAATCAAACAAATGACCAATAATCATGCCACCAATGGATAACTATATTAGTGGGAAAACACCATAGAGAAAGGAGGACTTATGGATCCCCTCTTCCTCCTTGAAAGGGATCTTGAGTCCCCTATGTGAGATCTCTTCTTACAAATGGTAAACTAGAAAGCAAATGATGAAGAAATCCAAGCTTAGTCCCTCAAGAGGTGAGGTGAATAGCTTACTGCGATGATGCTAGTATGATCCAAGAAGAAAATAGGTTTCTTGAAGGAGAATAGAGGCAACATAACAATACAATGAGATATAGCATGTCTTTGAGGCAATATCCAACCGGTCTTTAGTGTGAACAAGGGGCCCTTTAGGGAAACCTTAGGTCTTTTACCAACCTCCCATTCAGATTCAACTCAGATTTGAGGGTCAAATCAAGTTTACAGGGGGGGTTATAAGTGGAATTCTACTCTTCTTGCTCCAAACTCATCTCTTTACGGGTAATTCTAGGATTATTATGATCCCTGCAAGGAAAATGGGTCAAAATGAAGTGCTCAAACAACCCAAATAGGGAGGAACTTGATACCTTATCCCCAGTATGGTCGCCAATCTGTTGTGTCCCTTTCGCCGCTTGCATGAGAAAAATAAGGGAACTTGCAAGTCTAGTTGGGTCTGCTAGACAAGACAAAGGTTAGTTTATGAATCAAACAATTCAATCAAATGAAATAAACAAACAACTAAGATGGAAACAACTAAATAAATAAAACTAAAATGCATGAAGAAATTAGAACCAAAATCAATCAAGAAAATGACCAATAATCATGCCACCAATGGATAACTATATTAGTGGGAGAACACTGTAGAGAAATGAGGACTTATGGATCCCCTCTCTGATGTAGACCCCCTACTCCCCTGTAGGGATACACGACCTCCCAGTCAAGGATCTCCTATTCTTGAGTCAACCGACTCTTTGAAATCTTGATGGTCCTGTTCTTTATCTAAACATAGGCCCTTTTGTCTCTCTAGGGCAGGTCTTATGGTACCCACAACCTTCCCTTTCGTTCTCCTATGAAATATCAGAGTACTAGGTGTTAGCTCCTTTTCTGATAAGCCCCTTCTTGATATGACCTTGGGCGATGACCTCACATGACCATGTGATTGCGGCCACGACCAAAAGCGGTTTGGGATCAAACTACTTTTCAGCCCGCAATTCTCTTCAAGCCTCCACGTGTCCTCTTACCAAAACCATGGTATGGATTGTGGCCTACTCTCTACATTTTAAAGTCTATGCAAATATTGTCCTCGCAATTCTACGGGACCGTAGATCTCTCGATCTTGACGTTACTGTCTAAATCGACGGTTCATATCTTCCCTTTGCAAATCTACGGACTAGATCTGCCCCTCCTAAATCAATGGATGCAATATCCTTTGTGAATCCGGGCTTCATAATTTTCAAATATCAAACCCTTCTTTCCTCCATACGTCAATCTTCCATATTTATTGATCTACGGACATCCATCCTCCTCAATCAATGACCCTATTTCTACTTCAGGTGTTTCACCTTTCAAATAGATCAATGGTCCTGTGGCCCTCTTCTCGATCAACGGTCAAGATATCCTTCAGGTCTCCAGACTTCTAAGATCTCAAATATAGAACTTCACTCCGCCTCAAAGTACACGGGATTCTGCCATGCATCCTACTGAATCAGATGGTTGAGGATTACTTTGGGACTTTACCTGGAGTTCACAAATCTATGCCACATTTCTTCTAGATATGGTGGTCTAGATTCACTTCGAATGATCTGAGGACTGAGATCTACTTCGGATGATTGAACGATTTAGGTTTACTTCGACTCTCCGACTCTCCAGTATTCAGGAGTTTCAACTCTCAACTAAAACTTGCGAAGTGATTTCCCCAGAGTCTACGATATGTCACAACATGTCCCTCTGGATTGGACAGTCCATATCTCCTTCAGCTCTTCGAGGTTCGGGAATCTCAACTCTCAACTGAAACCCCAATGCAATTTACCTGGAGCTCATGATCTGTTGACAAGTGTCCACACACAGATCAACGAATCTCGGCTATTAAGCTATTCGTGCTTTGAGAGTTTCAATTCTCAACTAAAAAAATCTCGAAAGGATTTCTCGAAGATGCTGGTCTACTGACACATATCTCCTGGAGATCAACAGTCAGGATCCTACTTCGACTATTTCACCTCCTCTTCGTCCACAAGCTTTCGAAGCTATGGATCTTGCGCCACCTGTCTTCCTTGACGATGGACGGTCCCAAACTACTTTGAGACTTCAGAACTTTGATAAGTTCTCTCTCCTGTGTGTGTGAATCTCTAAGGCTTGTGCACCTTCCTATGATAAGATGAATTTTGATCCTTTACACTGTGATCCAATGACCACTGTTGCTCCTCCTCTTGAGCTTATGATTTCTTTCGACTTAGAAGATTTATCAGTCTTCAAAGGTATCGACCTTTTCTCCTCCTACGAGTCTGACTCTTGGATCTCGTCAACACTTATGAAAAGTGATATCCCTTCTAAGATTGATCCTTAAAGGATTTTGACTTCCCACACACTCCTTGTGTTCAACTATTTTGATAACTTAGTTCAAAGGATTTCTTGAAAATAAATTATTCTCACCCTCTTGGCGATCCTTTGTTCTGGTTCTTCGATGCTTAGTCGTTCCTTGATGTTTTGCACAACTTGCACATGGTCTAAGTTTCCTTTGTTCTCTTTGAAATCCTCTAATTCAATCTGAGACTCAGTCGACACACTCCTTGCGTACGAGATGGACACATTGCATATGAATTTCAAAAGAGAAGCAAGCGAAACTTATCCATTTTCGTCACAAACTCATACGATCAACTTCCCAAACAATCATACATGAAGGAAAATGAACTAAGCGACACACACAGTGTTATAACCCTATGATTCATAGGATCATCTATTGACTGGAAATTTTTCACTCTGGGTGTATAGGTTTGCAAATAATATTTCATCTCTGCAAATTATTTTCAAGGGAGGCAGTGCACCAAACCCTCAAAAGTCATTAAGCCTAAGTTTTGCCTCATAAACTGCATCCGTGCCTGGAGAATAAAGAACATGCTTAGATTGACGATCGATCTAGCAGTGCATAAATCAACGGCTGACAGTGGATTCTGGACCCCCCCAACTGTTCTGTTTTTAACGGTGGGGGGGGAGTCCAGAATTTGGATTAAAAAGTGTGCACAGATATATGGTTTTCATGGAGGCGCGCAGATGGATGGTCTACAGGAAATTCTGGACCCCACCGATCGTTCTGCCTTTAACGATGGGGGGGGTCTGGAATAAGGCGGGTTTTTCCGGTGGGCCCTATCTATACGTGTCACCCGATCCCATCACCTCTTTTGCATTCTTCGTCCACCTCAGTGCCACTCATTCCCTTGTCTTTTAATCCCTGAGCCACCTCACGCCCATCACCCATCCATGCATAATCAGACTTAGGATGAACAAAAAGAACAATAGGTTAGTTAGATTAAAATAATAATAAATGTTAATATAGTTAGTTTAATAAACTGGATTAGTTAATAATTAGTTGGTTAATTAATAATAAATTAATTATTAATTAATTAATTAATTAATGATTAATACTATAGTTAGGTTAGTAACTAGGTTAGTTTTAAATTAAATAAAACAATAATAAACATAATAAAATATAATACAAATTTAAATAAAACAATTAAAAAATACAAAACATATTTAATATAAAAAAAAAATAATAATAAAACAAAAAATATATATAATAATATAAAACAAATAAAAACATAATACAAAAAACGAACACATAACATAAAATATAAAATATAATATATAAAACAATAATAAAACAAATACAAAAAACAAAATACAAAAACGTAAGCAAACATATATTAAATTATATTAAAAACAAAAAAAAAACATAAAATGAAACTATCCTAAGTCTACCCCCCACCCAAAACTCCCGCTCACATTTTACACCTCATGCCCCTCCATCATATCCCATACAAATTAATCAACGGACAACCAAAATTTCGGACCCCCCCTCACTATCCGAAATTTAACGAGAGGGGGGGTTCGGAAAATTGGTTTTGAAAAACCACCCCCCCTCTACATGGTGGATTATTATTCCTGTGGACTGACCCCCCCAAAAAAAACCGCTTACCACCTCAGTGGGGGTCCGGAATACCACCCAGCGTGAAAAATACCACGTTTTCATATTTTTGCCATTTTTTGCCTGTTTCACCATGTGTTCGTCCGAGGAAGTTTCTGGGCAAACGAAGACGGATTTTAAAAATATGAGAGAGGCTTTTTCTTAGAACAGGCTGAAGAATAATAACCTCTCTCAGTTTTTGCAAAATAGCTACGAGAAGAGAGAATAGAAGCTATCTTTTAGCCTCTTTTTTCGCATTTTCGGTTTATCTGTTACAGTCCCGATCTTGCAGGAGATGTTACGGCCAGATGGGGACGAATTTGGTGAAACCGAAGGAGGTGTTTGTCCATAAAATTCCCATATACAATAACCTCCTTCATTTTTCTCCCAGGTGTCATAGTTGAAGATAAAACCATGTCTTTTCGGACCCCTTTTTCGTAGAAAACCGGTCCGTCTTTTATGGCAGACAAGACCCAAATTCCACCACAATGAATGAAGCAGATCCACGATTCGAGGCAGAAATTGAGGAATATTAGGGAGAAGATGGCAGATTGACCATGGGGAATTTAAATTCTTCAGACAAATGGCGAAGTCTTCTTGCATTTCAGGCAGAGGTTTAAACACAATTTCCCCTAGCTGGCAGCAAATCTCCAACAACCTCAAGCATTCGACTGACTTTGAATTTATCTTTTGATGCTGTTAGAGTCAATTCACCAGCAAAACTTAACAAACCTCTAGTGTTCCAGATGTCATAGAATTGTTGTAACTGCTTTTCTATTTTTAGAAAGCAGAGTTATGAGCCCAAGTCCAAGAGAAGGTTGAATGATTTTTCTTATTTATACAGATGTAAAAGACAAACGGAGGGTTCGACTTGTGAGGTTCCTTGTTGGAAAGTGGGCTATGTTTGGCCAGAGAACTCATCCTGTAATATTTAGATGAATGATCATTAATAGACATGTTGTTTAAAGGATTCCTGTGCGGAGGTGTTGGTGGCGTTACCCTTCTCTGTTGAGTGTTTTCCTGTTATCATTTCATTTGTTTTCAATTTTTCATTATCATAAGAAGAGTAACAGAGCAGAATTTATTAGCAAATACTTTGCATCTGATCTTATGATAATCTTTATGTTTCTCCTCTAAAAGGCTATTTTATGAATTCTTAATTGCTCATTTGCTCATTTTTTCCTCCCCATTTCTTCCTAAAATCGACACCATCAAAACTTAATTCGATCCAGCACTTCCACTACCTTGCCTTGTTTAAGAGTTATGTCTAAGATCTAAGAATGAATCAGATATTTAAGCACTGACCCCATTTTCCCAATGGCCCTCCTTGTTGTTCCAAAACAACCATTTAAAAATTCCAACCCCACATTTTCATAACTAGCCTAATATCTATTAAAACAAATCTATATCAGACAGAGAGATCCCTCTCTGAGTCTTGGAGGGATAGATCCAAGAATGTAAGTGGTTTTGATGTTGCCTCTGTGACTTCCTTACAGCCTTGGGAAAATTACAGAGTGCTAACAGAATGGCGACTCCACTGGGGAAAGTTCCCCAATAGTACATTTCAAATCTCCAGATCTTATCACTGATGGTGGACAGTGACCAGACACAAGAAGGCTGAGATCATTCACCTGGCGACTCCAATCAGCGCCAGACAGTGCCAACTCAAAGACTCCATTGGAGAAAGAACCTAAAGCATGGCCAAGCAACCTAGAAAGACCAGGTACTCAAGCTCAAATTGCATTCAAGACATCTTTGGTTTCATCTGCAATTACTTTCTCTCATATCATGATCCTAGTTTAGAGTATATTGTTGAAATTCAGGATGATCATTTTCAACCTGAAGAGCCTTAAGAGATTAAACCCCAAATTGTAGATTATGTACATGCTCATACACCTGTGCACATCCCAGAGGCACCTATAGAAACCCTAGTGAGACGTAAGCCTCCTGCTTTATCTCCTACTCTTGCAAAACCTCTGGATGGTTGTGAGCCTCTTGCTTCACCTTCTGTACTTGCCAAAGTCCCAGACCGATACCAGCCTCTATATTTTCCTCCCATTCTTCATGACCTCCCTGTCAATTACATCAATAATATGCCTAGGTTTGATGGATAAAATGGGAAGATCACTGCTGAAAAGCATATTCAAAACCTTGAGGATTTCCTTGACCTTTATGAGGTTGAAGATGATGATGTCTGTATCAGGATGTTTTCCCTGTCCTTGGGAGGTAAAGTTAAAGATTGGTTTAAGAACCTTCCAGCTGCTAGCATCAGAAATTTTAATCAATTTATGCAAGTTTTCATAGATAGATGGGTGGTCATGAAAATTTTTTTCCTCCTCCTAGAAGAGTATGACCACTTGAAAAGAAAGCCAAAGGAGACAATACATTAGTTTTCAATGAGGTTCAATGAGGTGTATCATTCAATACCAGTGGATGTAAGGCCACCTCCTGGTTTAGCCAAATTGCATTTCCCAGAAGCCTTTGATCCTGAGATGGATTTCCAATTAAAAGAAAGGAACACTACAATCCTTGAAGAAATGCATAGCATTGCAGTTGATGTGGAGACCAACTTGCTGATCAAAAGGTCAAAGTTAAAGGAAAAAGAAAGGGAGCAGTTGAAATCATCAGAAGGTAAACTACAGATTTTGGCCAGTTCCATGGAAAAGCTGATGCAGAAGATTAACATAAAAGAGGAGCTTACTGTCCAAAGACATCATGTTCCATTGATTTCAGAGAAAGACACGGTCATAGTTCCAAAACATTTTTCTACTATTCCCGGGTACCATGTTTTGGCTAATGATTCTTTCATGTATTCCATTCACCATATAGTCGAAGATGAAGTTCAAAATCAGAGAGTGGTGGAAGATTCTCCTAGTATGATATGCATGTTCAATGGAATTTCATCCATGGATGATTTACCCAAGTGTGACCAGTATGATGATGATCATGAGGCTGAAATGGAGGTTGACTGTTTAGAGAAACCGACAGCATGTCATTAGCAGGAAGAAGATCATTTACAGTTTAGGTATGACCATCAGCCCTTGCACAACAGTCATGAAATCGATGAGGAAGAGACAGAAAATTTCAGAGTAAGGGAAAAATCTTTGCCCTTATGTTTCTCTTCTTTTCAATTTTTGAGAAGAAATTGTAGACGAGTTGGCATTGGTAAAGAGGGAGGATGTTCTAATCAACCAGGGGAAGATGCTAGTGCC
The DNA here is from genome assembly GCA_009831015.1 of Picea engelmannii. Taxonomy (NCBI): domain Eukaryota; kingdom Viridiplantae; phylum Streptophyta; class Pinopsida; order Pinales; family Pinaceae; genus Picea; species Picea engelmannii. The sequence goes on along the minus strand of ML783434.1, from coordinate 288,189 downwards.
GATGTGGAGGCTGTTCTAAACCCAAAATTGCAGCACTTTACCTACTCTGATTTTCAAATTCCAAATGAAAGATTAAAGCATGAGACAAACTGTGAGTTAATCCAAAATAACTTTGTACTATTGTGCTTTAATTCATTTCAAATTTTGAAGGAGACTCTTGGACAAGAGTTGAAGCATAAATACATAAAAGGTCAGGAAATATCATTTGAATCAATGCAACAGTCTTGTCATTCTTTTCAGGATCCAATAGTTGATCGGTTGGATGGCCTATGGGGTCAAAATCATTCCCCATCATCCAGCTATGGGATAAAATGCTGCTATGATATGGATATGTTAGGACAGTCAGCTACAGGGGTGTGTTCAGTAGAAGTCACATTCCAAGGCCCATCAGAGCAGTTGCAACCATGTCAGGAAATTCATGAGGATGAAAATAGCATAGTTACAGTGCCAGAGCATTCGCTTACTTGGCAAAATCCAAAAATCAAGGAACTTGTCATTTCTACCTTGATCCTGTAGCTACCTATATGGAGAATATTTTCACTGTAGAGCCTCAATCTATCTATGACATTACTATTGTTTTTCAAGATTGTCGAGGTCTCTATAGTAAATATCAATCACATTTTCGACAGTGGCCTTTTCACTTTGTAGTTCTGAGTCTACGGGAAAAAGGTCAAGCTGCGCTTTTCACTATGCTAATGAGCAGTCAAGCAATCAACTAGTCTCAGAAGCTACTTGATTGGCTTCATTGGAATTTTTGTATTATTTGATTTAACAAAATGAGCAGTAGCATAGGGTAGGTAGGAGAATGTGAATAAGCTCAACATTATGAGCATCTCTTTTTCAGCAGTGTTCATTTGATTTGTTTTAAGTTGCAAGATCAAAATAGGTACAGGTTGCAGAATAAGATTTTGGGATCAACCCAATGGATACAGCACCGATCTGCATGGTTCAGATTTCAATGGTTCTTGACACCTCCTGAAAGAAGCTGCCATCCCTAGGTGGAGCCATTGTTATAACTCTATGATTCATAGGATCATCTGTTGACTAGAAATTTTTCACTCTGGGTGTATAGGTTTGCAAATAATATTTCATCTCTGCAAATTATTTTCAAGGGAAGTAGTGCACCAAACCCTCAAAAGTCATTAAGCCTAAGTTTTTCCTCATAAACTACATTCATGCCTGGAGAATAAAGAACATGCTTAGATTGACAGTCGATCTAGTGGCGCATAAATCAATGGATGACAATGGATTTCGGACCCCCCCCATCTGTTTTGTTTTTAACTGTTGGGGGGGGGGGGGG
>ML783434.1:264546-276063 GCA_009831015.1 Picea engelmannii | reverse complement strand
ATGAAGCGCCAAAAGTCATGTGGGCCCCGTTTGGGTAAGTGAGTACATCAACTTCCCGGGGTCGTAACTTTTGCATACGATCTCCGTTTTAGGCGTGTGATAGCTCGTTGGAAAGGTATCATCAAGGAGATTCATTTTGGGGGATCAATTATTCCTTTGGCTATCATTGAGAACCTATATATCGAAAAACCTTCATTTGGACCCTCAAAATGGCCCCGAAAGTTAAAACCTGCTAAAAATAGTAAATTGCCAAAATTGCCAGAAAACTGTTTTGAGCCATTTGGAAAAGGTGGGTGGCCACTGATATCCACCTGGATCAAGAGATCCTAGGTGACGTTATGGTCATCAAAAGGAAAATTTTCCATCTGAAGTGGGTCAACCCCTTGGGTTGGGCTCAGCCAAAGTGTCCTGGTTGGAACGTCCTTCTTCTTCTCATGTGCAAAGGCTCATCCAATAATTGTCCTGTCTCTGCCCCTGATGGGGTCCCAACAACCATATGATGGGCTCTTCATCCCCTTGGATGTCTAAACTAATGATCTCCCCATGTGTATTGGTCCAACTGGTACCTGTGCATCAGGCATGGTCCTGTACATCAAAAACTTCGCCCTCCATGGGCTCGTTAGTCACAGGGATCATAGCAATGTTAATCAAATTTCATCATTAATTTTATCAAATACATGCATAAAACCCCCGATATATCATTCAATATCTCAAAGACATTACAACGACCTACTATACAAAGCCGAAGAAAAAGACAAAATGCCCTATTGGGCTAGCATCCATAAGAGAAGGAAGGTTTCTAGAGGATATCATCCAAGCCATGTAACACGAGGTGTTGTGGTCAAGGGATGTCTAGACATATGGGTAGAGTGAAAGAAAAGGGTGATATTACTTGTGGGTGCCTTTGTAGAAGGTGAGTTGTACCCGTCATGGATGCAATTCTTTCCAAGCCCTTTATTGCCTTTATTCTTTCTTTTCTTTATTGTTTTTTCTTATTTACTTCAAGGCCTAACTAGAGGAAACTTCCTTGGCATGGTGACCAGAGCTGACAATGTTACCCACAAGCACTTTCACAGAGATGATAAGGCTAGCTCGTGATGAGACCCCCTTTCCCTTGGCCATGCAACTAAAGGTCACTGCCCTGGCGTGGTAACCAGATAATGGCAATGTCATACTGCTAAGTACCCATGAAAATAATGGGTTGGATCATGATGAGACCCCCCATCCTCTTGGCTAGGTCTTGCTTTGTTATTTTTCTCCGGGTCCCTCTTATTTCTTGCTGAGAGGCTTTTTATTGCATTCTCGGGGATCCCTGGGCGAGGCATCTCTAGGTTTCATTTTTTTTTATGGCTTTTATCTTTTACCAGCTGCTTTTACCTTCTGGGCCTTTATCCCCTTCTTCCCACAAGATAAGGTGTAACCTCGCAAACAGATCAACCTAATTTACGGACTAGGGGAATGGGGCAAATGAGTGGGAGATAAGATGTAAGAGTGATGATATTATGGGAGTGGACGATTGCCCATCAACATTCCCCCTGGTGGCAAACCAAAACCTATGGGTACAAGCTTGCTAGGGTACCCTGTCAATCTCCCCAACCATGGTCAAGTGGGTTAATGTAAGATCCAAGCAGTTGTCAGAAATAAAAGGAATTTGATGCATATATCTAAAGGTTATAATGATCAAATATGACACATACCATGATACTTGGACCAATTACCTCATGGAGCAAGAGTCTTCTCTGATACAAGTCCAAGTCGAAGGTGATGGATGTTGTTGCTGCTGACATGACAAGTTTGATGAAAGAGAAGAAAGATGGGCCCTCTAGGGCCATGCTCAGGTCAATACTGCTCTCGGTACTCCATGTCTAGGACTTGTGGGCCTAAAGACATGATCTCCTAGTTATCCCTAGAAATCGAGGATAACAAAACCCATGAGTACCTTACTCAAGAAGGACATAGCCTTCAGATGGGATGACAAAATTTTGTGAGTTTTTGAAGACATAAAGGAAGCCATTTCCCAAGCTCCGGTTTTAATTATCCATGACTACTCCTGAGACTTCATGATATTCTCCTTTGCCTCTCAAGATATTATTGTTGGTGTCATGTTGCATGAGGATTATGATGATCATGAGAACCCCATTGCATTCATGAGAAAATTCCTCATGGATCCAGATTTGAACTACTCAATTACTAAAAAACAAGGTTACGCCTTGGTTAAATCCCTTAAACACTTTAGAAGCTATGCTGGATATAAAAAAATCAAGGCCTATGTCCCATACCTAGTGGTAAAAGATGTTTTTTCCAAGATCCAAGAATATGACCTAGAGATAAAACCTAAAAATATCGTAAAGGGACAAGGGCTAGCTCAAATGTTAACTGATAGAAATGAAGAATGCATACAAACTGGGGAAAATGAACAAATGAACATGGTAGTAAGCGAACTAGAACATGATGAATGGTACTCTGACATTATCTACTACCTCAAGAACTTAACTAGCCTGGACCACTAAATAGATTATAAAAGAACGGCTTTGAGACTCAAGGCCCTGAAGTATTTCTTGACCCAATATAGTTTAGTTTGGAAAAACCGTCATGGATTTCTTCTTAGATGCATGAATAGGGATGAAGATAACCACTTATTAAAGAATACTGATACAGGGTATTGTGTAGGGCACTTTGTTTCCTGTACCACACTACCCATAAAATTTCGAGGGATGGATACTAATGGAAAAAAATGTTTGTTGATACTCATCGATATGTCTGCTCCTTCCAACCTTTTTAGTAATTTGCAGGAAAGAAAAATATCCCTGTGCAACCTATAAATCTTGTGGTCGTAGAAACCCCTTTCCAACAATGGGGCTTGGACTTTATTGGTGAATTCAAGGATAAATCAATAAATGGATATCGATGGATTTTAACTACCATATATTATTTCACTAGATGGGAAGAAGCCATTCCTACAAAGAAGGAAACTGAGGATGTGGTCATGAACTTCTTGGAAGAAAGAATTATAATGAGATTTGGGACACAGACAACATCACCACTGAAAATGCCAAAACATTTAGCTCCCTTTCCTTGGAAGAATTTTTCTTCAAGTATGGAATCACTCTATCCTACTCATCAAAATACTACCCTCAAGGTAATGGTTTGGCAGAGTCAAGAAACAAGAATCTCATGAACATCATTAGGAAGGTTGTGGGAGAGAACAATAAGGCTTGGGATAGTAAGATCAAATAAGATTTATGGGAAGATCACATAACAACAAAGAATTCTACAAGAAAGACTCCCTTCGATCTAGTGTATGGGTTGGAAGCTAAGATGCCTATAAATTTCCAAATTCCCATCGTCCACTTTTCTCAACAATATACAACATACCAAGAGGAACTTCAAGAACGAATTGACTAGTTGGTATAATTATATGAATCCAAGAGGATTTCTTTGGGTCAAATGGAAAAGAAACAAGAGAAGGTTAAAGAGACTTTTGATCACAAAGAAACGGATAGAATCCTCAAGGAAGGGGATTTGGTACTACTATGGGACAAGAGAAGGGAGAAGCCCAATATGCAATAGAAGTTTGATGGATGATGGACAAGACCATACAAGATTGTTGGTCAATAAGGGGTGAATTATTTTACTTTGTCAACTCTTGAGGGAGAAGTTTTGAGACTACCTGTGAATTCTATCCACTTCAAGCTTTACTTCCCACTGGCAACATGATGAGTAAGTATGGGTAAGTGTAGGTAGGTAGGCATTTTCATCCATTGTACATACCATTGAATATAATTCTAGTATAGTTATAATTGCATTTACATATTTTCTTTACTTCATTTGTATATATGTATGTTCATGATCATATGTTAGATTAGAGTTTTGAATTTTATTTTGGTTTTATATCATATATGGACAAAGGGTGATATCACCACCATAGATATTACTAATATATTTTGTTGAGATTGAGAAGGAACATGTCATACCAGAGATATTGAGTTTCTCATGTGCTCTATTGTGAGAACATGTCCCCGAGTAGGAGCAATATGTTACTCCCAACCTAGGGGTAACTAAGGAGATCATGTCTCGAGGCCCAAAGGTTGTAGACATGGAGTGGAGAGATCTAGATGGACAAAAAATAGCCCTGGAGGGGCCCTTCTTTTCATTGATGAATCCTACACATTACCAGTAGCATCATCCACCACATCGTCTTGGTTCCCACAAGGAAGGGGGTTATTTTTCCATGAGGTAATGATTCAAAGTATCATGGTACGTATCACTCTGATATATAAAGAATTTGAACATGTTGTAAATGATCTTTATTTATTTAAGAACATTTTCTTGGAATTTATGATCTTTTCATTATTTAAACCTAAGGGGGGTGTCATTTTGTCCTAGTAAGTTGGTTTCCCTCAAGAATAGGTTGCTACTAGATGGTTCCTTGAAAATTCATCATATGTTCCCTACTGCTATCACACTAAATTGCTTTGGGTCTTCTAGTTTGTTTTCATTCATTTTTAAGCCTCAGATTTTAATTTTCTTTTAAAGTTTCATCCCTTTATTAGTTTATGTTTGGTAGGACCCATTAGATGATTAAATTTTTGATTCTTAGCTCTAGTTTGATCCTCAAATTGGTTTTTGATCCTTGAACCATTTTAGCTCATGGCTTATTTTTTGGTCCATTTCATGACTTGTCCCTAGGTCGATCCCTCCCATGATTAGACTGATGTAACACACATCTCTCCTCACTCATGACCTCATAAGCATGCCTCGCCGTCCTCTCTTACCTATCTAATCATTTTTTGAATTGGAAATGTTGCCTACTCATCAGGCAATTCCGTAGCACCTATCCAATTCATCAAGCTCCTACCTCAAGTCATGATTGCAACAATTGATGTCATGCCCCTTGTTTTCAGTGCCAACAGTTAGTTAAATATGATTTCCATATCTTTCATTTATGAGCCTTGGTAACAATTTATAATTTTGAAAGGCTCAACAGTGATGCGCTGTGCAAATTCACAAGTTCTAATCAGGTGACAACAAGGCAACCAAGTTTGAGACTGAAGTGGGTTTGAGGGACGAAGGTTTTACAATCTCATCCTGAGATTTCATTGAATATTATAATAGGTGTCTAATCCATAGGTATACTGCATTTCCCCCCTCAGCATATTAATTTTCACAAGACATTTGTTCTTAGGTTTTGGTTTTCCAAGTTTGCATAGTTGTAAGGGACTCATCTTTGCATGATAGCCTTGTCTTCTTTCTTTTTCAGACCTGTATCTTCATTGTTTGTGTCTAAGTCAGTTTATTGCTTCCTGCCTTAGCCATTGAAATCGCAAGCCTATAAATAGCCTAACCTCTATGTATGTGTTGTGCTACCCAGAGGTGCTACCTAAACCCTCTCTCCCTTCCTTGTTTCCTTTCATCTTGGAGTTTAGCGTTTTTACTCAATTGCAAAGGGAAAATTTTGGATTACTCCCTAACTATTTACACTCTAGAATACCTATACAAGCCTAAGGGGGTAATTCCCAAATTCAATCTTGGCTTACTAATCACTAGTCTATTTAAAAAGGGGTTAGCCTTGTACATTTGAATCCTGATTTAAAGCTTTCTTGGTCATTACCATCCCTTAATTTTTTTGAAAAATCCCTCATTCTGAGCCATGGAGACTCCTCAATCGAGGAAGACACACAAAGGTGGCAAGTTGGTCAGGACAGAACTGGTGGACATGCATCTTTTTTATATAGAACCCATAGCAAGAGAGGCCTTTCAAAGAGTAGGGTGCCTCCCTTTCTATTAGAACATGCAAAGAGGCCATCCAGAGGTAGCAAGAAAGTTTGCATTACATGTTGATGGTAGGAAAACCAAGGTTGGGGATTTGGAGTTTCAGGTGACTGAAGCCTCTATATTAGCTGCAATAGGGATCCCCATTACAGGTGAAAAGTGGTTCAAAACCATAGCTTTGAGTTTAGCCTATGCAAAAGATATCTTTAAACCTGAATATCAAGCCAATGATTTGTCTAAAAGTATGCCAAGGAGTCAATTGATTGAAAAATTTGATAAATTATTGAATATCATACAAATATATTTTACTTGTGAAGGGAGATTTAACACATTGTACCAGTACCATATAAGGTTGTTGCTATATTTTACTAGTAAGGTTGAGATGAATATTCCCTATTACTTGTTAATAAGTATAGGTAATATGTCAGATAGGATACAAGACAAATGTAAGGATGTGGATTCTAGCCTTTTCCACTCTGGATTAATCATAATGCTAGTCTCTAAGGAATTGGGTAAGAAAGAGATTTCATGGGAGCACTTTGTTGTTGCTTCTCATTTCAAGTTGGATATAGTATGAAATCCTCAATCATAGAATGCAATCCCTTTTTCACCCACAAGTACTACTAAAGCGGGGACCAGTAGGAAGAGAAAGGGCAGAGCCCCTGTTCAAGTTTCAGAGATCAGCAAGAAGGTCACAGAAGCTGAGGATGAAGTTTTTCCTTCTCCATAGAGATTTTTCACCACCTCCTCCACCAGGGTTAGAAGAGGTTCCTTCTTCTACCAAAGCTACATCCAAGAGAGGGAAGAAGCTTCTCTTTCCCTCTTCTCCTCTAACAGTCGATATCAAGGGTAAAATAACTTTCACAAGGTCATCAATTCCTAAGGAGGTTTTTAAAGAGTAGTCTTTACCAAAAACCCCTATTCAAAATAAGAAGGGAAAAATCATTGAAAATCCTGTGGAAGAAAAACAAGAAGCCCCTGTACAGAAAGGGAAAGGTAAAAGTACTAAAAGACCTCTAGAGGGAAAAGATGAAATCTCTGTGAAAGACTTTGAGGAGCCTATGATAATAAATGAAGAAACACTTGTGCAGAGGAAGAAAGATAAAAGAAAAGCCACCAAGAAACCTGATGAGGTGGAAAAGACACTTCCCATGCAGATGGAAGAGGAGACTGAGAAAAAACCTCTTGATACTGTGTATAACACTGCTCCTCCTAGCAGTCATACCTTCAAGAGACTTATCAGGAAACTTAAAGATGCAAGAAAGGAAGTGGCTCAATTGAAAAAGGAAGCCATGTCTGACAGAGCCAACATGACAGAGCTTATGGATGGCTACAGTCACACCCTTGAATTGGAAAGGTTTGTAGAAACAAGGGACCATATCCTTCATAAACAACTAAAGAATATTTACAGATAGAACATAGGCTTTCAGTCTCAGAATAGGAAGCTAAAGGTAGAGCTGAAGCAATTTCAAGATGAGGTAGCCCAAAGAAATTTACAGGTGTTGGCTGAAGCTGTCATTGAGGATGACAAACCAATAGCTAAGGAGAGCACAGCTACACTGAAGAAGAATGTCAATGCTAAGAAGAAGAAATTTGTTGTGTCAATTAAAGGTCCTCTTTCTACCAGAAAAAGTGTGAGGTTAAGTGTCAAAATGAAAAATTAGCTATTAAAAGGTAAGCCCCATTTTTGAGGATGGTTCCTTTTTGGGAGGGTTAACTAAATTCAAATATTCCCTCTGCCATATATACAGGCTTCTAAGTGTTAACTATTAGAGTTTTGGGTTTTTTCTAAGTGCTAGCTTCCCCATTGGTAAAGGGCATGACCTATTGTATGGTCAAGGCACCTAATTAAAATGGTTTTGTCATCATGAAATACCACCAATTGTTCTGCAGATGTTCAAGATTGAAGACGCTACATTTTTGGAAATGCTACCTAAACTTGCACAAATACATGGTGTAAGTGGTGATACCTACAAGCACTACCTAATATTTGGCAGAGAACAAAATTTCCATACAGGCGCTACCTAGCTGTGCTACCTAATATTGCACAGAGAGCAGAGTCTGTACATATATGCAATATAGTGGTGCTACCTACAGGTGCTACCGAATATGTCACAGAGGGAAAAAGTTTTCACACATATGAAACACAGTGGCGCTACCTATAGATGCTACCTTTTCTCCTTGTAGTGCGCTACCAGATTTTCTACCCAAGGAAGTTGCCAACTAACACCAGGGATCTAGGAGAACCAAGCTAGCAACTTTTGGATAAATTGATGATGGAGAAGGTTGTGGAAACAATAGCTGGCATCATGAAGACAACCACATGCTTTGAAAGACACATGGAAAACAAGGAGTTGCGCAACAAAAGGGAATCAAATCAATTTGAAGTTTGGTTGGATTAGTCACCAACGTTTTCCTATTTTATATCATAGGTGGTTAGATAAGTTGCTAGATCAAATAAATGTTTAGAGTTTTTCAAGGGAAGGAGGCCAACTTGTACCTCCAGTTGTTACCTCCCTTTTGTTATAAATAGATAGATCAATTTCTTTAGTGGGTTCGGATGGTTGAGCAAGGCCCCCTTAGACTGTAATATTGTGATGAATTAATTGTGATCTAGTGATGTACTGGACTTAAGACATTTTGACTAATAGAAATCAAATTCTCTTTTAGTTTATTTTCTTTTGATGCTAGATGTTCATGCTTTTACTGATTCACATGAATGATTGTGGTGATGTTACAATGGATGTTTGATCATTATGTTATCATGATGTTTATTTATCTTCCTTAGTTTCTCAGTTCAAGAAGATCTTGTGTTAAGAAACACTCCTCCTTAGGCTTCTGTAGACTTGATGTTTACAGTATTCCCTACACTTCTCCTATTCAAGTCTTCCCTCTATTCATACGTACTCCCAAACTATTGATTTAAGTTAGCCAAGACCTTGATTGCTGGTGCATGCTAGCCCTGTTATCTGAGTTAGAACATTATCATTTGAGTCCTTTTTCCATTTGACCCTTTAAACATATTTACATTCACTTATAAACCCGATGGGTACTGGGCTTGCCTTTCATGCAATATGAAGGTGACGCCTAGTGATAACATTCTTGGCGTCATTTTCGGGGAGCGATTTGAATACTTTTCCCTGGGATTAAACGACATAGTATACTAGTCCTAAAGGTGCATTAGAACTCAGTATTTTGAAGATTGCAGCCTACACCTGGCGACTCCATTGTTTCATCTCTAGAACCTAAAGGCAGACATACGAGATCAAATCCACAGCTTCCTTTGGTTCCATCTAAGGCTGACCAAGAGAAAATAATCAATAAGGGAAAAGATTCTCTGAAATTTTTTTCTGTTGCTGCTAAAAGTGTTTATGGTCAATTGCCTGATTCTACTCTTGATACTCTAGTTGTTTTATCAAGTAAGATTTCTTTAGCTTCTGCTAAAGTATTTGGAAAACTTGATTTTGAAGAGTTTCCTGTTGAATACTCTTCCTTTGAAACTAAATTTAAAGAAGAAAAAATTGGCATATTTTCTTCCCCTGACATTGAGAAGTGTTTCAGTCTTGATAGTTTTGAAGATTTCCCTACTTTAGGATTTGCTACACCTCTTTCTGTTAAAAAAATTTCTGCCAAAGAAGTAGGAACTTTAGCCCCTTTCCAGACCTTACTATCTTCTTCCAAGACTCAACCTTCTATTGTGAAAACTGAAACACCCCCTTCATTCATTCCTTCTTCTCCAAATCTGCACACAGTCAAGTCTCCTTCTCCTTCTTGTTCACCAAGAATCCAAAATCAAATGGCAGTTGTTAATGCCCCTGCAAATAGGATGGATTCCATAGTGGCTACAAGATACACTCCTCTAGTATTACCTCATCCAGTGAATGCTCTTCCTCCTGGATATTATTTGAAATACATGCCCAAGTTTACTGGAGAAGAAGATATAACAACGCAGGAACATCTTGTTGCTTTCTATAGCTATGCAGATAACCAAAATATTGAAAATGAGGATGTGCGGATTATGGTTTTTGTCTAAAGCCTTTTTGGTGAGGCTAGGAAGTGGTTTAGGGGTTTGTACCCTGGATCCATTATTGGTATTGAAGCATTGGATGAAGCCTTCTTGAGGCATTGGGGGGACAAAAAATACTTTTTGTACTACATCACCGAATTTGGATCCTTAAAAAGGAAAGAAGGAGAGTCTGTCTCTGACTTTTCTAAAAGATTTAACAAAATGTACAACAAAATACCTGACGAGATAAAACCCACTGAAACTTCTGCAAAAATCACTTATGCCAGTGCATTTGATTCCAAATTCTGTCTCCTTTTGAGAGAAATAAGGTCACCTTCCTTAGTTCATATGCAATATGTTGCCTTAGAGGTAAAATCCAACATATTGGCATCAGATAAGCTTAGTGGAAAATATGATAGGGATAGAAGAAAAAATAGAGCTGAAGCTTCAACTTTTGATTCCTCTATTGTCCATTCTCAAGTAGATGAGCTGACCAAATTAGTAAAATCTCTTTCCACTGAAATTGAGAAATTAAAATCAGAAGGGAAACAGACATATAGAAATGCTCAAAACAATGATAACGAAGGTAACTATAGGAGACCAAGTAATGCTCCCCAAATCTTTCTGAGATATCCCAAAAATAGAGAAAGAGATATTCAGAGGGTACAAGATACTTTAAAAAATAATGTGTTTACTGATGAAGAAGAAGAGGAGGCAAAAGTTGATCCTGAGATTCACTGCTTAGGTGACACATCCCCATCCCCACACTTGACTCGATCCTCTTATGAACAATCTTTAATGGATATTCAAACTAATGAGTTAAGTAAGGGAGAGAAAGAAAAAGAAAATGTTGATAGATATAATCTGAGATCTAAGAAGAATGAAGAAAAAACTGATGCCCCTAATCATCCTGCTCAAAAAGAAGATTCTGCCAAGGCTGTAACAATGAGCAGTAAGGAAAAAGACTCTCAAAACCCACAAGTTATGATAAAAAAATCCCCTCCTGAAACCAAAGAGATTTTGAATCCTTCCCCTTCCTTCAGTTTTGAGAATGAGATACAGAAAATAAAGATCCCTGTACCTTTTTTGGAATTAACAAAAAATGAGGATTTTAAAAAATATTTATCCAAATTGTTATAGCCAGAATCATCTCCAAATGTCACTAACTCAATAAATCTATAAGATGAAAAACTAGCAGTGATTTTAGGTCCTTTGATAGAATAAAAAGATGACTCATCCCCACCTTTCTACACCTCACTCAATATACATGATAAGGTGATACACAATTATCTCATGGATTCAGGGGCATCCCACAATCTTATGCCAAAATCTATTATGGATGAACTTGGGTTAGAATTCACAAATACCTATCATGAATTATATTCTTTTGACTCTAGAAAATGCAAGTGTCTTGGAGTCATTAAGGATATGGTGGTGACCTTATTTCAGTTTCCCATGAAGAGTATACTTAGGGATATCATAGTTGTTGATGTTCCCCCCAAGTTTGGCATGCTCTTGTCAAGATTCTAGATAAAAAGACTAGGGGGAACCTTGCAGATGGATCTCTCTTATGCTACTATTCATGTTTTTTGGGGAGAGTGTTAAGAACCAAACATCAATATAGCATAGAAAAACTTCAGGAAAGGTAATCAACGCCTTGAAAAAGAGATAATTTCAGATAATAAGCCTCTTCGAGGGGGCAACCTCCTTTTACCCCACTTAAATGTTCAAGTACAAGA
>ML783434.1:244167-259809 GCA_009831015.1 Picea engelmannii | reverse complement strand
GCCTAAAGCCGACATAAATAAAATAACATTACTAATCTAAATCACAACTAATGGCCTAAAGCCGACATAAATAAAATAACATTACTAATCTAATATGCCCCAATTAAGTGGTAATGAGCCAATATTAGGGCTTAACAGAGAGCATAGAAGACTTTACAGGGAAGATCAATTGGCTTACATCATTACTGATCAAGAAAACCCCACAAATCACCATGTTTTTGCTTTTGATACAGATCTGGGATCTAGTATTTTGCAGCTCACTGATGCTCCTGAAGCCCCTTTAGAAATCAGAAAACAGTCCCTCAACTTTTATGAGGAGCCCTTTCTAACCTCTTCTATTTGGAAGATGTTCTTTGATGGAGCCTCATCCAAGGAAGGTGTTGGTGTTGGGGTGATCTTTGTCTCACCAACTTAAGAAACTATATCTTTGTCATATAAGCTATAATTTGAGACTCCTAATAATGTGGCAGAGTATGAGGCTCTTGTCTTGGGGTTGAGGGAAGCTAAACACATGGGGATAGAAGAGCTATCAGTATTTGGGGATGTTGAATTGATAGTCCATCATATTAAAAATCTTTATCAAACAAAGCATCCTAGGATTAGATCTTACAGAAATGAAGTGTGGGATTTGGTGGACAGTTGTTTCTCTAATTTTAATAAATCATTCATTCCTAGAGAAGAGAATACCATGGCTAATTCTTTGGCTGTATCAGCAAGCAACTTCAGAATTCCTATACCACCAAAAATCAAGTATGATGTAGAAGTCAAATACAAGCCTTCTATACCAGACAATGTAAAATATCGGAAGGTGTTTGAAGATGATTTAGAACCTAATATTTTCTTGAGACTGTTGATGAATTTTCTGCATTACACATTGATCAGGATCGTGATTCATTAGTCACTCCTCATGCTGATGTTTTCTTCAATAAAATTGTTAATCATCATATTGTGCAGCTACCTAGTAATCATATACCAAAGGGACTGTTTCCTTTGAAAATAATATTTGATGGGAATGATGTGGCATTGAAAGGGAAGGTATCCATTGATGATGCAGACATAACTAAGTGCAATGTGGGCACTGAAAAAGATCCAAAATATGTCAAATTTTCAAGAAACATATCAAAAGAAAAGAGGGCAGAATACACTAAGTTGTTGAAATAATTTGCTGATGTATTTGCTTGGACTTATGAAGATCTCAGAACTTATGACACAAGCATAATAGAGCACAAGATCCCATTAAAAGAAAACACCAAACCCTTCAGGGAAAAGTTGAGGAAAATCAATCCTATGTTACTGCCTGTGATGGAGAAAGAAGTTAAGAAGATTTTAGATGAAAATATTATCATTCATTTGAGTTATTCTGAATGGGTAGCCAATTTGGTCCCAGTAAAAAAAAAGAATGGAGAAATTAGACTTTGTGTTGATTTCCGAAATCTGAACAGAAGCTCAAAGAAGGATAATTACCCTTTACCCAATATGGAGCACATATTACAGAAGGTGACAGAAGCAGCCAAGATGTCTATGGTTGATGGATTTTATGGATACAATCAGGTCTCTGTTTTGCCAGAAGACAGGGAAAAGATGAACTTTACCACTCCTTGGGGTACATTTATGTGAGCCAAGATGCCCTTTGGTTTGATGAACACATGGGAAACTTTTCAGCGAGCTATGGACACAACATTTATCGAAGAAAATGATAAGTTTCTTGTTATCTATTTGGATGACATAACAGTGTATGTGTAGTCCAATAAAGAACACTGTGATCATTTAAGAAAGGTTTTCTTGAAATGTGGAAAATTTGGCCTCTCTTTGAACCCAAAAAAATCATTGTTTTCCATGAAAGAAGGAAAATTATTGGGGCATATTGTGTCAGCTGAAGGGGTAAGGATTGATTCCAGTAGGGTTGAGGCTATACAAACATTGTCACTTCCTAGATCTAAAAAAGAGGTACAATATTTTCTAGGAAATACCAATTTTTTGAGAAGATTTGTGTCAAATTTTATTGAGTTGGTTAAGTATATCACAACCATCCTGAGGAAGGACAATGAAATCAAATGGACTGCTGAATCTCATGATTCTTTTAATCAAATAAAGAAAGCCTTGAATGAAGCCCCGGTTCTTGTCAGCCCCGACTACTCCAAGGAATTTCTTATTTTTTCTTTTGCCTCTTTTGATACAGTAGCAACAGTCATATTGCAAAAGAATGTTGAATGCTTAGAGCAACCCATTGTCTTTTTCAGTAAGGCATTGAGAGATTCTGAACTAAAATATGACATCATGGACAAACAAGCCTATGCATTGGTTAAAGCTCTTAATTCCTTCAGAGTTTATGTATTGCATTCAAGAGTTATTTCTTATGTCCCATCAGTTGCTGTAAAAGAAATTCTTATTCAGCCTGATATAGACAGAAAAAGAAGCAAGTGGATTTCTAAACTACTTGAATTTGATTTGGAGATTAGGCCCAAAAAATTGGTTAAAGGCTAGGGTTTAGCCAAGCTCTTGGCTGAATCAAATTGCTCAGCATTGGGGGTGAATTTCATCCACTCATGTTCAGAAAATCAGTAGGCTGAGATAACTGATAAAGGTCCTCAAATCATATATGCATTGGAAAATTGCAGCTGGTACAAGGACTTTATATTTTTTCTGCAAAATTTGTAGCCTCCAAGTGGTATGGAAAAGAACAAGGTGAGAGCCTTAAAACTCAAATCAATAAATTATTTCCTTGTTGATGAAGTTTTGTATTGGAAGGATCCATTAGGAGTGATTTTGATATGCTTAGACCCCCAAGAAGCCCAAAAGATCATGTTTGAATTCCACGATAGTTTATGTGGGGGGCTTCATTATTGGAGAACCCTGGCATACAAGGTCCATAGGGCTGGGTACTTCTGGCCTAGTTTGTTCACTAATGTTTTTGCTAAGATCAGAGCCTGTGCTAAGTGTCAGAAGTTCTCCAAGAAGCAACATCTTAAGTCTTTTCCATTAAAGCCTATGGCAGCTTTAGGACCATTTCAATAGTGGGGCCTAGATTTTATCGGGGAAATTCATCCTCCTTCTAGTGGTCAACATATATGGATCTTGACTGCTACAGATTACTTTACTAAATGGATTAAATCTATTCCCACAAAGTGATCATTGGTTTCCTTGAAGACATTATGGAAAGGTTTGGGTGTCCTGACAGAATTGTCACTGATAATGTTGCATATTTCAAGGCTGAACCATTGATCCAATTATGTCAATAGTTTGGGATCGCTTTGATTCATTCTACCCCTTACTATCCTCAGGGAAATGGGCTTGCAGAATCCTCAAACAAAAGAATTATAAAGATCATTAAAACGTTGTTAGAGGATAACAAAAAGGCATGGGATTCGAAACTCAAATTTTTTCTATGGGCTGATAGAGTGATGGTAAAAAGATCCCTAGGACTTTCCCCTTTCTAGATGGTGTATGGAGTTGAGGCAATTTTTCCTTCTCAACTTGCATTAACTGTGGTAAAATTCTTCCAAGATTATAAAGGGGAACCCGATCATATGATCAGAAGGATTCAGCATATGGTTGAAGTGCAGTAGACCTGGGAGCAACTTGTAGACAAAGAATCTCACCATCAACTTAAGATCAAGCAAGCTTTCGACAAAAGGGTGAACAAAGAGGATTTTCAATTGGGTGATCTGGTGGTTAAGTGGGATGCATCGAAGCAAGATAAAGAAAATCATGGTAAATTTGAATCTTTATGGATCGGTCCTTTCAAAATCTCTTAGGTATTCTCTAATAAAACTTTCAAGTTGCATAATATGGAGAATGAAGAGGTTTTTGGTGGCCTTGTCAATGGGAATTTCCTGAAAAAGTACTTTTCTTGAGACTTGAGTGGATATTCTTGTCATGGTAAATATCATTCTCTTTTATTTTTGTTTCAATAACCGACCCCATAGCCCTAGGGTAAGGCACCGAATCTACTCATTCTTGACAGCCTGTAGGGCGCATGCCATCCCCTATGGAGTCAATGTTATGACACTAAATTGCCTTGGGTCTTCTTGTTTGTTTTCTTTCCTTTTTAAGCCTCAGATTTTAATTTTCTTTTAAAGTTTCATCCCTTTATTAGTTTATGTTTGTTAGGACCCCTTAGATTATTAAAGTTTTTAGTCTTAGCTCTAGTTTGATCCTCAAATTGGTATTTGATCCTTGAACCATTTTAGCTCATGGCTTATTTTTTGGTCCCTTTCATGACTTGTCCCTAGGTCGATCCCTCCCATGATTAGACTGATGTGACACACCTCTCTCCTCACTCATGACCTCATAAGCATGCCTCATCATCCTTGCTTACCTATATAATCATTTTTTGAATTGGAAACGCTGCCTATTCATCGGGCAATTCCATAGCGCCTATCCAGTTCATCAAGCTCCCACCTCAAGTCATGATTTCCATGATTGATGTCATGTCCCTTGTTTTAAATGCAAGCAGTTAGTTAAATATGCTCTCCATATCTTACATTTACGATACCTGGTAACAGATTATAATTTTGAAAGGCTCAGCAGTGATGCACTACAGAAATTCACAAGTTCTGGTCAGGTGACAACAAGGCAACCAAGTTTGAGAATGAAGTGGGTTCAAGGGCTGAATTTTTTGCAATATCATCCTGAGATTTTGTTGAATATTCTAATAGGTGTCTACTCCACAGGTATCCCGCATTTCCCTCCTCTGCATATTAATTTTCACAAGAAATTTGTGCTCGGGTTTTGGTTTGCCAAGTTTGCACAGTCATAAGGGACTCGTCTTTGCATGATACCCTTGTCTTCTTTCTTTTTCAGACCTATATCTTCATTACCTGTGTCTAAGTCAGTTTATTTCTTCCTGCCTTAGACATTGAAATCGCAAGCCTGTAAATAGCCTATCCTTTGCGTATGCATTGTGCTACCGAGAGGCGCTGCCTAAACCCTCTCTGCCTTCCTTGTTTCCTTTCATCCTAGAGTTTAGCATTTTTACTCAATTGCAAAGGGCCTATTTTGGATTACTCCCTCACTTTTTACACTCCAAAATACCTGCACAAGCCTAAGGGGGTAATTCCCAAAGTCAATCTTGGCTTACTAATCACCATTTTGTTTAAAAAGGGGTCAGCCTTGTACATTTGAAGCCTGATTTAAAGCTTTCCTGTTCATTACCATCCCTTAAGTTTTTTTAAAAAGCCCTCATTCTGAGCCATGGAGACTCCTCAATCAAGGAAGACACACAAAGGTGGCAAGGTGGTCAGGACATAATCGGTGGACATGCATCTTTTTGATATAGAACCCATATCAAGAGAGGCCTTTGAAAGAGTAGGGTGCCTCTCTTTTTGTCCGAACATGCAGAGAGGCCATCCAGAGGTAGAAAGACAATTTTCATTACATTTTGATGGTAGGAAAACCAAGGTTGGGGATTTGGAGTTTGAGGTGACTGAAGCCTCTATCTTAGCTGCAACAAGGATCCCCATTATAGGTGAAAAGTGGTTCAAAGCCATGGATTTGAGTTCAGCCTATGCAAAAGATCTCTTTAAACTTGATTATCAAGCCAATGATTTCTCTAAAAGTATGCCAAGGAGTCAAATGATTGAACACTTTGACATATTATTGAAGATCATACAGAGATATTTTACTTATGAAGGGAGATTTAACACATTGTAATAGTACCATATAAGGTTGTTGCTACATTTTACTGGTAAGGTTGAGATGAATATTCCCTATTACTTGTTAATAAGTATAGGTAATATGTCAGACATGATACAAGCCAAATATAAGGATGTGGATTCTAGCCTTTTCCACTCTAGATTAATCAGAATGCTAGTCTCTGAGGAATTGGGTAAGAAAGAGATTTCATGGGAGAACTTTGTAGTTGCTTCTCATTTCAAGTTGGATCTAGTATCAACTCCTCAATCACATAAAGTAATCCCTTTGTCACCCACCAGTACTACTAAAGCAGGGACCAGTAGGAAGAGAAAGGGCAAAGCCCCTATTCAAGTTTCAGAGATCAGCAAGCAGATCACAAAAGTTGAGGAGGAATTATTTCCTTCTCCACACAGATATTTTTCACTACCTCCTCCACCAGGGTTAGAAGAGGTGCCTTCTTCTACCAAAGCTAAATCCGAGAGAGGGAAGAAGATTCTCTTTCCCTCTTCTCCTCTAGCAGTCGAAATCAAGGGTAAAAGACCTTTCACAAGGTCATCAAATCTGAAGGAGGTTTCCAAAGAGAAGTCTTTACCAGAAACCCCTATTCAAGAGAAGAAGGGAAAAAGCATTGAAAATCCCATGGAAGAAAAACAAGAATCCCATGTACAGAAAGGGAAAGGTAAAATTACTAAAAGACGTATGGAGGGAAAAGATGAAATCTCTGTGAAAGACTTTGAGGAGCCTGTGATAATAAATGAGGAAACCCCTGTGCAGAGGAAGAAAGGTAAAAGAAAAGATACCGAGAAACCTGATGAGGTGGACAAGACACTTCCCATGTATGTGGAAGAGGAGACTGAAAAAACACCTCTTCAGACTATGCATAACATTGCTCCTCTTGGTAGTCATACCTTCAAGAGACTTATCAAGCAACTTAAAGATGAAAGGAAGGAAGTGGCTCAATTGAAAAAGGAATCCATGTATGACATAGCCAAGATGACAGAGCTTATGGATGGCTACAGTAACACCCTTGACTTGGCAAGGTTTGCAGCAAGAAGGGCCCAACCACTTTATAGACAACTAAAGAATATTTACAGATAGAACAAAGGCTTTCAATCTTAGAACAGGAAGCTAAAGGCGGAGCTGAAGCACTTTCAATATGAGGTATCCCAAAGAAATTTATAGGTGTTGGTTGAAGCTGCCATTGAAGATGACAAACCAACACCTAAGGAGAGCATAACTACACTGAACAAGCATGTTAATGCTAAGAAGAATAAGTTTGTTGTGTCAATTGAAGATCCTCTTTCTACTAGAAAGAATGTGAGGTTAAGTGTCAAAATGACAAAATAGTTGGTAAAAGGTAAGCCCCATTTTTTTAGGATGGTTACTTTTTGGGAGGGTTAACTAAATTCAAATAATTCTAAGAAGAAGAAGTTTGTTGTGTCAATTGAAGATCCTCTTTCTACCAGAAATATTGTGAGTTTAAGTGTCAAAATGACAAAATAGTTGGTAAAAGGTAAGCCCCATTTTTTAGGATGGTTCCTTTTTGGGAGGGTTAACTAAATTCAAATATTCCCTCTGCCATCTATACAAGCTTCTAAGTGTTAACCATCAGAGTTTTGGGTTTTTTCTAAGTGTTATATTCCCTAGAAGTAAAGGACACTACCTATTGTATGATCAAGGAACATAATTAAAATGGTTTTGTCATCATGAAAGACAACCAATTGTTCTTCACATCTTCAATATTGAAGATGCTACATTTTTGGAAATGCTACCTAAACCTGCACACATACGCAACGTAAGTGGCGCTACCTACAAGAACTACCTAATATTTGGTAGAGAACAAAATTTTCATACAGGCACAACACAATGGCGCTACCTAACTGCACTACCTAATATTGCACATAGAACAAAATTGCCATACAGGCGCAACAAAGTGGCGCTACCTAACTGTGCTACCTAATATTGCACAGAGATCAGAGTCTTCACATATACGCAGCATAGTGGTGCTACCTACAGGCACTACTGAATATTTCACAGAGGGAAAACATTTTCACACATATGCAACATAGTGGCACTACCTTTTCTCCTTGTAGTGCGCTACCTAGATTTTCTACCCAAGAAAGTTGCCAACTAACACCATGGATCTAGGAGAACCAAGATATCTTTGGATAAATTGATAATGGAGAAGGTTTTAGAAACAACAACTAGCATCATGAAGACAACCACATTCTTTGAAACACACATGGAAAACAAGGAGTTGCACAACAAAAGGGAATCAATTCAGTTTGAAGTTCGCTTGGATTAGTCACCAACATTTTCCTATTTTATAGCATAGGTGGTTAGATAATTTGTTAGATCAAATAAATGTTTAGAGTTTTTCAAGGGAAGGAGGCCAGCTCGTACCTCTAGCTGTTACCTCCCTTGTTTTATAAATAGATAGAACAATTGCTTTAGTGGGTTTGGATGGTTGAGCAAGGCTCCCTTAGACTGTAATATTTTGATGAAGTAACTATGATCTAGTGATGTACTGGACTTAAGACATTTTGACTAATATGAATCAACTTCTCTTTCAACTTATTTTCTTTTGATGCTAGATGTTCATGCTTTGAATGATTCACATGAATGATTGTGGTGATGTTATGATGGATGTTTTATCATTATGTTATCATGATGTTTATTTAGCTTCCTTAGTTTCTCAGTTCAAGAAGATCTTGTGTTAAGAAACTTTCCTCCTTAGGCTTTTGTAGACCTGATGTTTACAGTAGTCCCTATACTTCTCCTATTCAAGTCTTCCCTCTATTCATACTTTCTCCCAAACTACTAATTGAAGTTAGCCAAGGCCTTGATTGTTGGTGCATGTTAGCTCTGTTATGTGAGTTAGAACATTATCATTTGACTCCTTTTCCATTTGACCCTTTAAACACCTTTACATTCACTTATAAACCTGATGGGTACCGGGATTTCCTTCCATGCAATTTGAAGATGACTCCTAGTGATAACACCTACCATACTTATAACTTTCCATACGTTTTCCCTCCATCTCCCTAGCCTTTTGGGATATTTGTGTGTATTGAGCCAAGAAGGGATTGTAACTTACCTCATGGGAAGAAGGGGATAAAGGCCCATAGGGTAAAATTAGTATGAAAAATATAGAAGGCAATCATAAAAACTTTGAAATGATTCACCTAGGGATCCCCGATAAATCAATGAAATGATTCTCTGTAATAAATTGGGGATCCACAAAATTAATGATAATGAATACCCAAGGTGTTAGTTGGGGGATAGAAGGTCTCATCACGAGCCAACCTATAATTATCATAGGTATTTAGTGGTATGAAATTACCATCATTTGGTCATCAAGCCAGGGTAGTGGCTCTCAATTACATGACTGAGGGAAAGGGTTCCTCATCATGAGCCAACCTTCTCATTTCTGCGAGGTAATTTGGAATGACATTGTCATATCTGAACACCAAGACAGGATAGTGGCCTCCAAATAATTCCTTGAAACATGAAATAAAAATGAAAGAAAAATCTAAGAAGAAGAAGAATGGAAAAAAATGGGCTTGAAAAAATTTCATTGAGGACAAGGGGAAACTCACCCTCCATAAAGGCACCAATAGGTAAGACAATACAAAACCTTGTATGTCATGAACCCCATGCCCAAGAGTTTTCCCCACATCATATCACATGCACACATGACTAGGATTGGTTCCATCTAGGAAACACCCTAAACCTAGGGGTTATTGACGCAATAGGACATATTGAGACCCTTTCCAAACCTAAATTTGGCAAGTTGTATAATTTCTTTGAGCATTTGTTTGGGTTAGGGTGGTTTGATGCACATGTTCAAGTTATTTGATTATTAGATGTTATTTACTTTCCATGATACTTGTGACTTATGGACCCCTGGAGGGACTACTTTTTGTATTTGTAGGAATTTACCAGGTGGACAAGTATTCATGAAGAGATCTTCGAGCCTTCATGAGGGCTTGAAGCCCAATGATGGATGAAAAGAACCCAAGCTTGGGGAAATACAATGACGACCAATTTTCACAATGAAGGAAGATGATGTTTCCTTTGGAGGCACCTTGGAAAGCCTATACGATGAGGGGCCACCCTTCCCCACCTAGAGGTTGGATTTGGAGACCTTGGGCATCACCCTAGTATCCCCATGATGTCACCCAGGGATAGGGTTTGACATTGAGAGATGTTGGGATGCAATTTTGACATGTGTGGCATGAAGGAGGGCCTTTGGAAGCCCAACATTTTTTTAGATGACCTCAACATCTCATGGAGGAGGCCTAACGTCACCCTAGAAAGGATGACGTCACCCTCTTTAGGGTTTTATTTTGTGAAAAATAATTTAATTTTGAGTTTTAAGAGACAAATTGACATGTAGGCTTTGTTTTGTGAAGAGACACAACTTTTGGGTAAATTATCCAGGATTTCCCATATAAATATGGGTGGCTAATTTCATTTTTTTTTATCATAAATCTCACTTGTGGAAGAGAGGACTGAAATTTGTGCCCTAATTGGGGATTATTGGCTGAATTTGTGATGCTCGCCACTCTTGGAGTCTTTATACTTGCACATTGAATAACTTTTGGTGAAGTCTTTTGGAAATATAGGGTTGTAAGGCTTGATTATTCTTGGTGAAGTAAGTAAATATACAATTTTTCATTTAGTTTTGAATGGTTATGGTATGTTTAATTATTCATGTTAAATATTATGAAATTTATTTCTTGACAAACCCAAGGAGTAAAGAACTTAAAGTGCTACTTATTTTCTCTATATTTGTTAGACTTTGCTAAAGTGGTTGACATTAACAAGCTTCTAAATCCCTAAAGTGCTAGCAATTTAGAAGCCTTGATTAATTGTGTTGCATCTAAATTTAATTTCCAATAAGTCTAAGAAGAAAGTGACGCTATGTCCTAGAAGTGCCTACACCCTAGTTGGCTCACCTCCCCAAAAATTGGATCCTAGAAGACTAAAGGTGTTATTCTTCTTAGGTCCATTCTTTACTTAGATTAGTATAATCATTATTTTAGTTTTCTCCAAGTGAATGCTTCTAATTGTTGACTCCATAACCCATTACAAGGCACTAGTCTTCACCTCTTTCCTCTTTGAGAAATCAACCAACTTTCGAACCCGCAACTTCTACTTTCACTAACTACCACTAATATTAACCTAGTTTAATGAACTAACCCTATTTGTTGTTGTTATAACCTTTGTTACAACCATCTATTCTCAATAATTTTGAACCTTATTGGGTAGCTAAATCAGTCTAAATCTTCCACATGAAATAACACTATCATTTAATAAATAAGTGTTATACTTCATTGTCTTCAAAGTGCATTTTCTAAAGGATACTTTGCAACAATCATACATTTATTATTGTTGTTGTAATTTCACTGTTTGTTTCCTATATATATATCATCTAGTGCATTTTTTCACAATTTCATTGTCTTATTGAAGTGCTAATATCATATTTGTACTTATAACTACCACATTCATTCAATTGTTGTCTTCTTAAGGGAAGGTACACCTTATCTTTTCATTTTTTCTTAATCTCTTAAAGACATAAACCTTGTGACATATTTAACTTGAGTGACCAGTGAGAGGGGGTAAATTATATCTTTGCTTCATTTCACTAGCCCTTTAGGTTACTGGGGATGTCTCCCTTGGGGTAGTCTTACCCTACCCCTAAACAGAAATGGGTTTCCTATTAAGGTGATAGTGATAGGTCACCCCCTTGTTACGACTATTATCCCCTAACCTAGGGATAACTAAGGAGATTATGTCTCGAGGTATGAAGGTCCTAGACATGGAGTATCGAGAGCCAGATCAACTTGAGCATGGCCCTCGAGGGCCCATCCCTTCATTCTTTGGTGCCTGTTATCCCCGGTATCTAGGGATAACTAGGATATCATGTCTCGAGGCCCACATGGTCCTAGACATGGAGTGCCGAGAGCAAGAGTGACTTGAGCATGGCCCTGGAGGGCCCATCTTTCTTCTTCTCAGGCAGACTTGTCCTGTCAGTAGTACCAGCTTCCATCACTACCGGCCTGGGCTTGCATCAGAGAGGAATATTACTCCATGAGGTAATTGGTCTGAGGTATCATGGTATGTGTCATATTTGATCATTATAACATTCTTATATATGCATTAGGTTCCTTTCATTTCGGATGACTGCTTGGATCTTACACTAATCCACTTGACCACTATTGGGGTGATTGATGGGGTAACTTAGCAAGCTGGTATTCATGGGTTTTGGTTATCCACCAAGGGGGTTTTGCAGAGCCATCGTCTGCTCCCACCATATTATCAATTTTCCATCTTATATCCCTCTCATCCATCCCATTCCCCTATTCTGGCCATTAGGATGACCTTCCAGGGTACATCTTGTCTTGTGGGAAGAAGGGGCTAAAGGCCCAGGGGGTGAAATCAGCTGGTAAAAGATAAAATCCATAGGAAAATAAAACGTAGAGATGCTTCGCCCAGGGGATCCCCGAGAAGGAAATAAAAGGCCTCTCGATAAGAAACTAAGGGACCCTAAGAAAAATGATTAAATAAATAAATGCAAGACCTAACCAAGAGGATGGGAGGTCTCATCACAAGCCGGCCCATTATGTTCATAGGTGTTTAGCAGTATGACATTGCCACCATCTGGTCACCAAACCAGGTCAGTGACCTTTGGTTGTATGGCCAAAGGAAAGGGGGTCTCATCACGAGCCAACCTTCTCATTTCTGTGAAGATACTAGTGGGTAACGCTATCAGCTCTGGCCACCAAGCCAAGGCAGTGTCCTCTTCATCAAGGCTTGTAGTAAAAAGGCAATAAAAGAAAGATAAGGCAAAAGGGGCTTGGAAAAAATGCATCCATGACGGGTATAACTCGCCTCCTACAAAGGCACCCACAGACAACACCAACCCTTGGTCTTACTATGACTGGACATCCCTAAAACCATATCATCTCATTACACATGGCTTGAATGATCCTTTGAGGAAACTTACCATTTCTTGTGGGTACTAGCCCAATAGGTTGTCCTTTTGGTTTCCTTAGCTTTGTATAGTGGGTCTGTGTAATGTCTTTGATCTCTTAGCTGATTTGTTAGGGATTTCATGCATATGTTTGATAAATTTAATGATGAGATATGATTTACATTGCTATGATGTCTAGGACTGATAAGCCCATGGAGGGCGTAGTCTTTGATGTGCAAGACCATGCCCGGTGGACAGGTACCAGAGGATCGGTGCACATGGGGAGATGATTAGTTCGGATCTCCATGGGGCTGAAGAGCCCATCAGAGGGTTGCTGGGATGGCAGAGGCAGGACAGAGTTGTGACGAGCCCTTGCACAAAGAAGAAGAAGGACACCCTCATCAGGACATTTTTGGCAGATATTTGACCCATGGGGATCAGCCCCTTGCAGATGGGATGATGGTCTTGGTGATCAGGACGCTACCCAGGGCAGGCTGGACGATTTCTGGAGCATGTGCCAGTGTGTTGGGTTTGTTTGGCACACATAGCAGGTTGCAGGAGCCCCAAAGGGGCCAACGTCTGGTTTGTTGGATGATGATTATGGCCAACGTCTCCCCTATAGGGGCCTGACGTCTCCATTTTTTGCTCACTTTTGGAATATTTAGCATGTAATGTGACAAATAATTGAATAATGTAAAGTCATCCTTGTCGGCTGTTTTTAATGACCAAATTTTAATTAGAGGTCATGAGAATGATATAAATTGAGGACTTTTTACCCTCATTTGACATAACACAACTTGTTCTCTTGTGAGAGTGACTTCTTTAGCTCTTGTCTTGGTTATTCTTGTCTTTTTGGAGTGAGGCGCAACATCTTGGAGGATTATCTTTTGGCATATGGTGATATTTATCATTGGAAGGTTTACAACTAGGGTTGGATTATGCTTCTTCATGAATTTGTAAGTGTTTTCTCATCAAAACTTCTTGAATGAATGGTTGTTGATTAAATACCTTGCATGCATAGTTACATTGTTATTATTTACTTAATCATTAAAACCCTAGGGATCCAACACACAAGTAGGTTGTGGCTTCATGTTCCCATGGTAAAAGCTTTAGCCATTTGATTAGAGAAGGTTTAGCGTAGCCATAGCTACACTAGTCATGCTCTTTTCTTGAGTTAGTTTTTAAACATAAATTGAAGAAAGAAGGCGTCCTAGGCCTAATTTACTTTAAACCTAGGGTTTACTTCTAGGGTTTTGAAAAGCCTTGTCTTTGAACAACACTTTTCAGCCATAGATTTGTGTTTGTAAGCTAGCCGTTTTTCCAAGAGAGTCTTAAGGAAAGAATAAGGAGCCTTAGGCCTAGCCTTAGCTACACCTAATTAAGTCTTCTCTTCTTAGGGTTTTGATCTAGTGGCCCTGCCATAGCAGCACCATTAGACCTAATCCTCTTGTCCTTAGGTTTCAATATCTCCAAGCCATTATCTTCTCTCCATTTGACTCCATTAACCCAAGGCACTAGTCTAGAAGTACAACTTTCAGCTCTTATGCTTAAATACTTTTTCAAACTCCTCTTTGTGTTGAAACCCTAACTAACCTAGCGTCTAGAACTAACCCTAATGATGATGACGTCTTGCATATTTTAGACTTGTGTTTGGATGAAAAGTTGCGGCTGACTCACATCTTTATAGCCATAGAGGTTTCAAGTATATTCATTGGTTAATTTCTCAAAGACATCCACCTCTTGACTAGCTAACCCTAACCCTAAAAAAGAAACATTATAGGTGACGTCACACTTCTTATCTCTTTGCTTGACCTGGAACGTTGTGACTTTTATCACCTTATCTGATAGACTTTGAGTCATTGATCGCATTTATAAGCTTATTTGAGAAAACATTTCACTCATTGTCTTTCAGTTTTGACCTATTGTTAGGGCTGACGTCACCCTAATTCTGCATTGTGACGCAGCAACAATATATATGTATGGGCAGATTTATGACATTTATTGCATTGTGATATAATAAAGATTGATATTTAACATTGAATGCCTTTATCACTTTGTATTTATTGAAGAAGTGTTTTAATCTTTTATCCTTGTCTATAATCATTGACTTCGTCAATAATTACAATTATCATTGCTCATATATATGTTGAAGATAGTCATTAATATCTGAAGTACTAACCACTGCAGCACGTTTTAGCTTTATTTGTCTTGTCTCGCAAATAGGTTCCCTTATCGTTGGAATATCTTCTTTGACTATATCTTTCTTGGAAGTAATGTGTGAAAGGGAACCTTTATCTTGACCCATATAAACTTTAAGCCCTCTTAGAACCCCAGATTACTAGGGACGTCTGCCTTGGACTAGCCATCCTAAATAGAAAGAGCTCCCCATCGAGGTGACAGTGGGTGGGGAAGCTCCTGTTACGCCAGTTTGAATCCTTGACTCAAGCTAACCTAAACCCTTCCTACAAACTGTGCGATAACATTTTGGCGCCGCTGCCGGGGAACACTGAGTCTACCTTCCTCAACGACATATCTTTGGTAAGCTTTGTCTCAGAATCCTTTCTTGTAAACTTACCTGGCGACTCCACTACCTTTTTCCCCCTATTCTTTGGTATTTTCAGGAAAACTATCTAGCGACTCCACTGATGACGAAACCAACTATGACTTCGCAATGGGATCCAGGAAACTACAAACCTTTGGATATGAGTAAAATCCCAGGATATCCCAGAAAAATGCCCCTTTCTCATAAAAAATGGGTCCCTAGATTCTTCGGCCGCAATGGAGAAAGTCCTGATTATCACATGAGAAAATTTTGGGAGTTCTTTCAATACTACCCTATCAGAGACGAATCTGAATATCTAGTGATGAAGCTCTTCTCTGCCTCTTTGCACGAAGAGGCCAAAAAATGGTATGATAGCCTTCCAGCAGCCAGCATCACATCCATGGACCATTTTGAAGAGATCTTCCTTGAAAGGTGGGCTTTAAAATTAGAAGATGTACAATCATTGTTGAAAGAGCTTGAAGGCATA
>ML783434.1:208502-233410 GCA_009831015.1 Picea engelmannii | reverse complement strand
GAATGTTCTTTGGTTTTGAATTTAACTCTAGTTTTCTTACCATGTTGACATTGCTTGCAAACAGAACTTGAAAGATTCTTTATGACAGGTAAATCTCTTATTGCTTCCCTTTTATTCAACTGAATCAGATTTTCAAAGTTAATTTGTCCAAGTCTTTTGTGCCACAACAAAATTTCATCTTCACTCCCAAGATAACATTTTTCTTTTTCTTCATCTAGTATGTAAATGTTGCTTGAGGTTCTTGTGGTTGTTTCAACTAGTTTATTTGATTTTATATACCTAATTTGACATCCTTTTGAATCAAAAATCATAAAGAGACCTTTATCACAGGTTTGACTTACACTCAATAAGTTATGTTCCATTTCCTCAACCAATAAGACATTTTCAGCCATGATTTTCTTGTTGTTTAGACATATAGTTCCTTTTCCAACTATCCTAGATGATTGATCATTTCCAAAGGTGAATGTACCTTCTTTTCCTTCATCTAGTTCAACAAAGAGTTATTTTCTACCTATCATATGTTGTGAACATCCACTATACACAACCCATTTTACTTTATGTTCTGCTTGTAGAGCTATAATGCATTTTTCAATGTTCATATTTTCACTTTTCTTTTTCCAAAATTTGGTTTTTAGATCTGTGTAAGTGGGTTCATTAAATTTCTGAAAACTCATAGGACAATTTCTTGACACATGCCCAAAGTTGTTACACTTGTAACATTCAATCTCATATCTTAAGGTGTCAAATCTGTTGTAAGAGTAGTTCATATTGTTTTGACTAGTTTTACCATGTCCTCTTTCATATTCAAAATTAGACCTTTCATGACTATTATGTGCATTTCTCTTTCTTGAAAAACTATTACAAAATGAAGCCTTATGTCCATACTTATAAAAAAAAGAAACAGTGGCTTTCAAACCTATTTTGATGTCTACCATAACTTCTTCTATGCACTGTTGAACCCTGATTTTCTTATTGCCTTTCTGATTCCATCTTCTTGCTAGTAATTTTCTCATGATTATCCTCTGTACCTGCTTTCTCAACACTTGAACTAGAACATCCATTAGTTACTGCAGAATTATAACCAATTCCAGTCTTATCATATGTTGATCTTTGACTACTAATAATTTGATCTAACACTTGAGAACTCTGATTCATGTTATTTTCTTGTACTTTCTTTCTTAAAGAGACCACTTCAATTTTTAAACCTTCATTTTCCTTATCCTTTTCTGCAAGCATTTTAGTTAGAGCTTCTTCAGACACTCTAGCCTCTTCTATTTTAAGTTTTAAGTCAACTACCATGATTTCAATGCTATCAATCAAACCATTTGATTTTTGTAATTCAAATTCTAGATTCTCAATTTCTCTTTTAAAATGTTTTCATTCCCTTCTCACTTTTCTTAATTCACTTAAAGCACTTACCAGTTCAGCTTCTAGATCAACTTCACCTTCTTCTTCTTAACCAGACTGATCATCATGTTTTTCCATAGCCATAAAAAGTTGTACATGTGAACTATCATCACTCTCACCAGATTATGAAATATCACTGTCATCTTTTATACACAGGGTTTTCTTTTTGTAATTTTTTCTTTGAAAAAACTTCTTATGTCTATTCTTGAATTCCTTAGGTTTTCTATCACTGTCTTCTTCATTATTAGTATGCTTATTGTAAGGACACTTAGATGCAAAATTTCCTATTCTACCACAACCAAATCATTTAAGAGGAAGCTTACCTTTATACTTGCCAGTACCTCTTTTCAGATTTTTAACAAAATTTTCTTCTTCCACATCACCTTCTGACTCCTCATGATTGTTGATTTCTGCTTCAACCTTTTTATTATCTTTCTTTGCTACCTTGAAATTTGCTTCTTTCCTAAAAGAATTCTCACCAGAGGTTCTCATATCATATGTTGTTAGTATTCCATGTAATTCATCCATTTCTAAAGTATCAAGATCTGTTCTTTCTTCTAATGTAGATATGTTTTAATCAAATCTTGCAGGAAGTGATCTAAGTACCTTTTGCACAATAATATTATTATTAACTGTTTCTCCTAGACCTCTCATGGTATTAACAACTTCATTAATACGAAGAAAGTAGGTAGCTATATCTTCAAATTCTTCCATTTTCAGGCTTTCAAATTGACTTCTATATGATTGTAGCTTAGCACTCTTTACCTTAGTGTCTCCTTCATATATATTTTTCAATTTATCCCATATTTATTTTGTTGATGCACAATGCATAACTTTAACAAATTATGACCCTGTTAGACCTCCTAGTATTGCATACATAGCTTTGGAATTACTCTCATAGAGTCTCTTACCTATAGCATCTATTGGAACGGTTGATGGAACTTTATATTCATTTAGTACAGCCTGCCAGATATCTACTCCTTGAGTTTGTAAAAACAACTTCATCTTGATACTCCAAAAAGAATAATTATGACCATCAAACAAAGGCAGTCCATGTTTTGTAAATTCTGACTTCTTATCCATTATGAATGATCAAAAACTTCCAGTGGTTAAACTGATATCTTGAAGTAACCTGCTCTGATACTAATTGTTGAATAGGATAAGTCAACTGACAGGGGGGGGGTGAATCATTTGTATAAAATTTCTTTCATTTTATAAGAAGATTACTTATTAATCAATAAATCATGCCTTTAACATTTAACTTGCAGTAATACATTTAACCAATAAATATACAATCACATAAATGAAACAGTGATAGTGATTTTTCATGAGGAAACCCAAAAGGGAAAAACCTCTTCTTCTTATGAATGAAAGGCAAGATCCAACTCCTCTTTACATTTTTATTTTATCTAAGCTACAACCCAGATGAGGCTGCTACCTCTGTTTCTTCAGCACCTACTGAATGGAAGCTACAACTCCCAGATGTACAAGCACCAACTTGTACAAGAGACTTTTACAGTCTCCCCTTGCTCCTCCCTACCACCCTGAAATCATTCTTTGTCTCTAAGAACCTACAAACCAACTCTTTATCTTCTTTGTCAAAGATTAAGCATTCAAATCCTCTCTGTTTTTATATTCATATCACAATTCATTCTTGACCAGACCACTTAGATTTATCAATCTTTGTATGTGTCTTCCCTCCTCTATTTTTTTTTCCTCAAATTTTACAGAGCCATATATCTCCCATAATACTCTCTCTCCCTTTTTCTTGCCACAATCACTTTATTCATCTTCTTGTATCATCAGCGTGTACAATTGAACCCTCGGGATTCAAATAATTAGTTACAATAACTGACTAACTTCCTTACAATAATTCTTATTGGCCAAGGCATCAAGACGAACAATATCCACATGATCAGTTTAAATATTTAACCAGCACCATTTGATGAACATACATATGTTTTGATTTTTGAGCACGGAATAACCCTTGAGTGCTTTGGAAAACCACTTGTGATAACCCATATGTCCATTGGCCATCACCACAGGTTAATCGAAATGCATTTCACATTTCGCATTTCGGTAATTCGGCAATCCTGTGTTGAAGAGTCTTGACACTTCAAGTTATGAAACCCAGAAATAGAGCTTAGCTTCGTGCTAGCTCCTTCCTCTCACATGACCATTGGTGGTAACCACTGCTTACACCAAAAATGTATTTCAGCATTTTGCATTTCGGCATTTTGACATTTCTTGTGATGAAGTGTTTCAATACTCCAAGTCACGAACCCCAAAATTTTCGACGTTTCGCATTTCAGCGTTTTGGCATTTCGCATTTTAGCATTTTGGTATTTCTATGATGAAGTGTTTCGACACTCCAAGTCACGAACTCCAAAATGATCTATCGGCTTCACATTTGATCTGGTGGACATAGATCGGACGGTTCTCGTTAACTTCTCGAGGACAGATCAATAGTCATATACAACTCTTATATTACTCCTCCAATGCTTAATCTAATGGATATGACTTAATCATTCATCGAGATGGATGGCTGTCGTGGTTTCGACATTTCGGCATTCGGGACTTCATGATATTGAAGTTTTTTCATACCATGCAAAAATCTCAAAATAGAAACTCCAAGAATCCCGAAATAGAAACTCCCAAAATCTCAAAATAGAAACTCCTGGAATCATGTGACGTGTGTCCCTTTGGGTATTTCGGCATTTGGGACTTCGTGATGTTGGAGTTTTTGCTTACCATGCAAAAATCCCATAATAGAAACCCCCAGAATCCCGAAATAGAAAATCCCAGAGTAAATTGACGATCTCCAAAATTCAAGCTAAGGGTACTGACTCCTCTTCCAAAGCTCGTTTCACATGTGACCTCGAGTTATAACCAAAATCTCACCTTCTGGGTTCTTTGCAGTTTCACGTTTTGGTATGTTGAGAGGCATGTTGATCTCCAAATTAGGAACCACCGTGCCTATGCAAGATGATAAAAAAAATCCCCTTTTGGCGATTTAAAGTTTGACATTAATGACAAAACCAAGTCCTGTGAAAATTGTGCAAACTACAATCCCTGCCAACATCTCCTATCATGTGAATTATCATCCTATCTGTGAAGTTAATTTTGGTATACCCTGTGTGTGCACGATTGGTCTCATAGGTTCTCACCCGATTATGGGAGTCGACTCCATGTCTCCCTATGTTGGTCCACAAAGAAAAACCTCATTTTCTCAAAGCCTGAGTTTTGATAGAGGAAACCATTATGGTCGTTGAGTAGACTGTTGGTTGTTATGAGTTGTTGGTGTATTGTCGACATTGCTCAATTTCTAGCTCGTCTCTGTTGATTGTGTTGACAATGGTGTTGGTTTTGGCATTTAGTCACTACATTGGTTATTATGATAAACATATTGATAAACTCAGCATGGTAATTGGTTGATTGGAGAATTGGTTTGAATGCACAGTCATTGTCTCTTACATTACAATTGTTGAATTGTTAACCCAACATTAGTTTACAATTGGTTGATTCAAAGGGATTCTTCATGCATGGTGTGTGGGTATGTGTGGTGTTTCTACAACATGCTAAGTTGAGTTAATGATTGTTGTGACTATGTGTTTTAAATTGTTGATGGAGTATTGTAATCGTGGTAATTATGGCATGGCCATCCAATGTATTTTTTATTGATATTATTTGATTGTGCCATCAAAGAGGGTCATGAGTTTTTAAACATGGCTTTGTTGCAATTTGATCAATTTATGTTATGAGATCAAGTATAATGATGTTGCCTCGTTGTATTGGATTCATAGCCCAACATTTTGAATGTTTAGAGTCAAAGAAAATTGGACTTGTACAGTCAGATAAATACTCTTGCGTTTTGTCGAATGGTCTGTGTATTCCACAACATAGAATGAGTTGAAGTGATTGTTGTCTGTGTGTTTAAATGGAAAGTCAGGATCTTTGCAATTTAAATATGGATCATTGTGTTGACTTTCCACTATGTATGTTTAATGAATATCATGCATTTTAATAGTGATAGTCATGGGTGTTTTGGTAGTATGATCTCATTACAATTTAATTGTAGATGGAATTGATGGATTAAATCGGGCATGCTTTTTATGTTTGTGTTGATGAAGGTGGTTGATTTTGATGTTGAACAGAGTGAAATTAAGTGGCTATTTTTTTCATTTTGGAATTGTTTTAAAATATTAAATGGATAAATGAGAAGAACATAAATCCTCTACAGGTTGTTGTGGAATGCATACTGTCTTGTTTTAATGACACTGTGTTATAGATTGACTGCAAACAGTGAGCAATTCAATGCACATAATTGTTTAAGTTTTACACAATAGTTGTTCTTTTGACATAGTGATCATTTTGGTTGGTGTTGGATCTTTTATGTTGATGTGGAATGATTTTATGGATTACTTAATTAATTTTATGAACAATACCCACTCTCTTTCCCTAAAATTATTTCGCTTTTCAATAATTACAACCCCCTTGCCTTCCCACATCCATTTTTCACTCTCTGTTCTTAAAATTTAATTATAGTTAAGATAATTCTATGTTGAAACAGTTTGAAATCACAGCTTCTTGGTTAGAATACAATGATATATTATTTGATTTACATTACAGTTGATTGTTGTTGTCTTTGAGTAGTAACCATGATTTTTTTCCCTCTTATTCTATCATTTTTTTGGCTCAATACAAGCCCCTTGCATATCCCAAGACCTTTTGCTCATCCCTTGCTCATCTACAACAGTTAAACAATTTGTATGGATTGGATTGCATGATTCTTATATGTTGCTGAGCCAAAGTCTATTTCATATTTTAAAAGAGTTGTCATGTATGGTTGTTAAGGGAACTATTTTCTAATAAATTATGCATACAGGAATGAGCTATTCAAATAAAATCCTGAAAACTAAGGTCCATTATGCACCTGTCAAAGGGAAAGACACTACTGCCCCTTTCTCACCTCCAAATGATTCTGATAAATCGATGTCCTCTCACATGCAATGGAGGGATGATTTCTCTAATGTGATCAGTGAGATTAGGACTAAAGGCTCCACACAGCCTAAGGCAAATTAAAAGAGTTTAAAAGGTGATGGTAGTAACAAAGGAAATATTTCCTCACAGACTGGAAAATATGGATTTTAATTTTTATTTATTTGTCTATTGGTGAGTATAGTTGACTTTAGATTTTTGGACAACAATTTTTTTTGGGATATATTGGTAATGTATTTTGAAAATGATTTCAAATATCAAGGTGATAATTTCCAAACATACATGTGATGATGGGAGTCACAAGGAAAGATGTTTTTGTTAAATTAACTAATTATGCTATAATTGTTAAGAGATAAATGGGAGTCACAAGGGGTCCCACCTACTAGTTATTCTTTAATTATAACCCTTATTATGATTATTACTTTCCCCCCTAACTAAAAATTTGGTTGAGTCTTTAGTTAACTTAACTAATGAGGTACTTCAACTACTTCAACCAATTCTAATTTTCTTAAAGGAAAAAGGAAAGGGAGGAACAGGAGAATGATAGAAGGAGAATCATACTAAGGTTTGATCTTTGAGTTTATGTTAAGATAGTTCAGTTTTCATTCATTCCTTAATAAATCACAAGCCTAATTACTTTTTATGATAGCAGGGTCTTATTGTAGACAACAAGATTCAGGGTTGAATTACATCATTTAGACACTTGTTTTTCAGAGGTGTTGATCTATCTTTGATATTTTGTGTAGACTTGTCTGTTTGTGAATTAGTTTTCATGACTGACAAAGGCTATTGTGCAGAGTCGAGTGGGCAACAATATGTGGAAATCTTATCCATCTTTTAGAGTTCAATTTTTTATTTTCTGTTAGAGGTCCTTTTGTATGTTCCAGTGGGGATGTCTAAGTTTGACTTTGGTTCAAAATTTTTGCATGAAATTTTGTAAAGAGAATGACTCTTTCATGAATTGGAATGAAATAAAGGGTTTATTTATGTCTCATCTCTCTTGATTATCATTTTGGTGTCTTTGCTTCTATCTCTACATTTATTTCAACAACTGTTATATTCAGAAAATCATATAAAAAATGAATTTTCCAGCAAGCTTTTATTTCTAAAAAGACTAGCCTAAGCACTTGTAATCAATACTTGTGATTTAGGATATTAATTTTGATGGCTATAAACATAGGGTGATATTCCCCTCTATTTTTCTTTAGCCAAGAAAAATCTGAAAATGTTTGAGTAATATCATTTCATATATTTTCCTCAACATTTAATTGGCGACCATACTGGGGAGATCTTAAATATCTCTCTGGTTAAGTTTTATACTCGATTTTCATTGACACATCTATTTTTCTGATATTTATTATTGACTATTTTATTTCTTAATGATTGTGCCTATTGCAAGGTAGCCCAATATTGATCCCGGTCTTGAAGATCATACCAGCATTGCTTTGAACCTGTTTAATACCATTTTAGACACTGCCAATACCCATGCTGAGCTTAATCATTAATGGGAAGTAATTTAACGAGATATTAGTGCCAAAAAACATTTGGAAGCTAGACGTAGACAACCTAGAAATCAACAGTAACTTTCATGTTTCTTCAGTTTTGGCCTTTCTTTCATGTTTCTTCAGTTTTGGCCTTTCTTTCATGTCCTTAGACTCACGTGATTCTAGAAGAAGAAGAGGATTATCACCTAAAATTAATCCTATTGCTGAAATAGGAAGAAGGAACGTTGTGTTATCTACCCAACAAAGTTCTCTAAAGAGAAATTTGTTTGATTCATCCAGTTCGTCTTTCTTTCCTTCATCTATCATCCACAAGATGGCATCTAATGGCGGATTTGGTGGCACTGGAAGTGCTTCCTCCTCTCAGTATTCATCTTCGTCAGTGATTGGTAGCTTATATAGCCACCATATCCCTGTCCAATATACCACAAATCCCACCAAAGTCATTAAAATGTATGGGCTTTTTCAGTTTGAAGAAGACGCCACAACCACACCATAGCATGTGTCCTCTCCTCTTAACCTAGCACATTCTACTTGTCCACTTCCTAAATTCAAATAAAATCATCCTAGATTTTCAGGAAATAACATTGTCACTACAATTGAACACCTGGTGTCTTTTTCCAATGCTTGTCATAACATAGGGGCCAATGACAATGATACTTGCATGCGCTTATTCGTCAATTCCTTGGAAGGAAAGTCTACAGCCGATTTCTTTGACCTTCCTCCTAATATTTTTTCTACTTGGGAGGAGTTAATATATTGGCTCAGATCCACTTATGGGCAATCTAAAATCCCAACCTAGAAGTTATGGGAATACAATAACATCACCTATAAGGATGGTCAGACCATCAAGTCCTTCCACTTGCATTTCACCAAGTTATATAATCAAATCCCTGAACTCATTCGACCTCATAACCAAGCCTCTTTCATGCATTACTACAATGCATTACCTTCCCCCTATCATCATAGGCTTGATGAAAATGCCATTGATAATATCAGTTCTTCTCTGCATAATTTCTCAGAGTATGAATAACAACTTGAAAGAACAGGTCTTCCCCAAGGAGAATCAATTAAACGGATGGGCATGTACTCCCTCTTACAACTAGTACAAGATATGGACAATCATATGATAGCATTCGAGCGAAAGGGAATTGTATCCCCTCTCACTCATGGAGCTTCATCCTCTTCTTCACCCCCCTTTAGAAATCTAGTTGAAAATAGTTTTCAGCCTAAAGTTATCTTGTCTCAAAGTTGGTGTAACTTCTGCGAGGAACACCATGAGGAAACCACATGTGAGATAAAGAAGAGTGCTAGAGATAAGATATTTGGTAAGAGACCAAAATCTACTATCATTGTCCTAGATTTTGCAGAGCCTGAAGATGTCATGGTCATCAATACTAGGAACAAAGCCTATGTTGCCAAGGAAAAATTTGATCCTCCCCACAGTTCTTCTAGCCCAAGATCATCCTCACCTGATGCTACTATTCAGGTTCCTAAGGTTCCTAAGAGTCAAGGAATTACTTTCCCTCTCCCCTCTTCCAAGTAGAATATCTTAAATCAGTTGGCCAACATCAAAGAAGATGCAACCCTTCTGGACATGGTTGTCATCCCTGAACAACAGATGCATCTGAAACAATTCATGGAAGGGAAAGATTCCATTGTAGCCAACCTATCTGAAGAGGTAAATGAAGAGGACTCATCTATAAATAAAGTAGGTGTATATAAATTTATATACCCTGTAAAAAATCCCCCTTTTTATATTTCTGTAAATATTATGGATAAGATCACCCATTGTTTCCTCATTGATGGTGGTTCAGGCCCAAGTGTGATGTCGAAGATTATTATGGAAGAACTAGGCTTGTCTTGTATAAATGAAAATTCCAGAAGCATGCTCTCCTATAATATCCTAAAACAAAGGAACATAGATGAGATTAAATATGTAACCTTAGTTTTGTGCGCACACCTTGAAATAAGGACAACCCTTAATATTCAGGTAATCGATATGCCTATAAGCAATTACTCAGTTATCTTGGTAAGAGATTGACAAGACTTAACATGTTTATACCCCTCACTCGATGAGACACATTTATCCATTCCTCGGAATGGTAAGAACATTATAGTCCTTAGGGAGGGAAGGATTTCCCCCTACATAGAGAGTGTTCCACAACCTAGTGTAAAATATATTGGGGAAGACATAGGAGTATATTCCATCTTTGTTGAGGAGGATAATATTCCTTTGTAACAAACCGATTTAGATGATGATATGTGGCACATGCACTTTGATGGTTCATGATTTGATGAAGGTAATGGGGCTGGAATTATCTTGGTTTCCCTTGTAGGGAAAATTCATAATTTGTCTTACAGGTTAGAGTTTGTTTGTACAAACCATGTCATTGAATTCAAAGCTTTATTATTAGGCATTGAAAACGCCAATAATATCGGTTGTGGTAACCTTTCCTTTTTTGGAGATTTTGAGCTTGTTGTGAA
Organism: Picea engelmannii; assembly: GCA_009831015.1. Classification (NCBI taxonomy): domain Eukaryota; kingdom Viridiplantae; phylum Streptophyta; class Pinopsida; order Pinales; family Pinaceae; genus Picea; species Picea engelmannii. The sequence continues at coordinate 223,016 of ML783434.1, read as the reverse complement.
CTTGGTATATAAAATTTACTTTCCTAGCAACAAGCTGATGGAACAATATACCTAAACTGTTTGGGCACTTAGCTCAAACCTATTATATTTCAACATCACTCATGTTAAGAGGGAGTTAAATTCAATGGCTGATCGGTTGGCTACCTTTGCAACTTCTCCTAATCATCAACCTTTGCCTCACAGTCCTGATCGTTCTTTTCAATCTCTATATCGTCCACATATCCCTGACGATGTAGAATCTTGGCAGGCCCTCCCTAATGATGAGAGTGGTTGTGCTTTAATTCAATATGAACCTCCTAAGACCATGGAAACTATATCCATAGAAGATGACAAGATTCCTAAGGGCTTGACTCCTCTTGAGAGTTCATATTCATTGAGTGGTGTAGGAAATAAAGAAGAATAGAAAGAAGAGGAGTTACGGAGGAAGGTGGGTGAAACCATATCCTTGAACATTGGGGCACTCAAATCTTCAAAGAATGTTAAAATAGGTACCCAATGTTCTGATAAAGAAGAAACAAGGTTTGCCAAAATACTTGGTGGATTTCAAAATGTTGTTGCTTGGTCTTATGAGAATATTTGTGGTTTTGATCCTGGTCTTACACAACATGCTATTCACATCAAGGAAGGCATGAAACTAGATAGGCAAAAACAAAGACCTATTAAATATTCATTTAAAGCAACTTTTCAAAGGGAGTTGGAAAATTTCTTAAAGGATGGGATTATTTTTCCAGTCTACTCTGAATGGGTTTCCAATTGGGTACCTGTTTCGAAGAACATTGATCATATTAGAACCTGAATTAGCTTTCACACTTTCATTCAAGCTATTATGAGAAATCCTTTTCCTCCCCTCAATATGGAAATGATTCTACATCATTTTGTAAGGTCACAAATGAGGCCCTTACTTGACAAAATTTTGGGTTACAGTAAAATCAAGGGAAAAGGGGCAGATGTCCACAAAACCACTCTTATCACAAATTGGGGTACCATGACTTATAAATGCTTATTTTATGGTTTACCTTATGCAAGTACCACTTTTAAAATACCAATACACACAACTCTTGATGAATTGATCAGTACCCATATCTACCTTAATGATCTAATCATATATGTTAAGGGAATGATGATCACTTTGGAGTTCCAAGTGTTATTTCTGGGTCCTTTCAAAATTGATTTTGTCATGGACACTAACTCTTAGATTCTAAGGGATTTGCAGGAGCAATTGTTTTCTTGCAGCACTAACGGTTCTCACTTGAAGAATTATGTGGAACCAACTTGAAAAGCTCTAACACTGTTTGGATTTTCTTTATTTTAGTAGTCTAACTCTGCTTTCAGTTTTTCGTTTTTTTTTTTTTTTTCTACTTACAGCGGTTGATTTTTTTATTTCTCGTTTTACACATTTCTATTTCTTTTACATTTCTGTCATTTATTTCTGCTGCTTTGATTTTTGCTAATTTATTTATGTCATAAAAATATTGCTTACTATCTTTTAGTTGATTCTGGTATAGAATAAGATGTTGGATCAGTTCTTCCACAGTGTCACTCCTGGAAGAAATTGTTGGTCAATAACAATCAAGCTTACATAGTTGTTATGATTTTTTTCCCTGAAAACATACTTGAAATTGTTATCTTCTTTCACCGATGTCTTATAAAGAGATTGGTTATCTCTCGCTTCTGATTTCCATTTCTTCATCCATTTGAGAAATAAAGAGCATGTTTGTTAGTTTCTCTCCTTGAAGCAAAGAGTAAAATTTGGTTGAATGATCATGAATACAGGGATAAACCCCCTCATACTTAACATTTTTCATGAGTTATTCCCAAATTCCCAGTCATTTTTCCATTAAACTTTCTCCCTTCCCCTTGGTGCATGATCATTCTGGTTATATCTTCTTGATCTATTGTTCTTGGCCTGTGAAACCATGAGTTCTTAGTTCTAAATTTGTTGAAAACAAATTTCCCTATGGATTCGCTAGTTTGTTGACGATTGAAATCACAACGAGGTTTTTGCCCGCAAAGTATTGTTAAAATCCTATTATTATAATCTAACAAGATATATAATACTAGTAGGTGGGACCCCCTTGTAGATTGGGAAATTAGATATGATCTTATTCATGTTATGTTGTTGTTCGACACTACTTATAGATTTCTACATGTTGATGAAATCTTGGTTTTATTAGCGATGGATAAGGCATGCTATGTGTTTTTTCTACTACTCTAGGCTCTAATTTCATGTTACGACGGCCTATGTCACCCATTGTTATCATTGCTATCTATCCATGTTCCTTACTGTGACACCTGCACAATAAACATGTTAGCAACAACACAAGAGAAATTGAAAGGAAATAAAATAAACCTAGACAAAATGCAAAAGGAAGAGTCGAACTATTCTCTTATGCTACATGCATTGAAATTTTAATGATCGTCGTAACCCTAGCTAAAAAATTAATATCTATGCGATTTTGGAGTTATGTGGAAATATGGTTGATATGACTTATTGTATAGTTGGAAATGGTAGGATGTGATGTAGGTGGCGTGTTTGACAAAGTGATGGATGCATGGTTTAATTGAATGTGAAGTTGGCTAGCATGTACTAAGGAATTGAATGAGTGAGGATGGAAGTGACATGCATTTACTACACGTCACTCCTTCTCCTTCCACCGACCACCACCCTAGTTTGGCTATTTTTCAACTGTGCTTTGTTGTGGTTAGGCTCCAAATTTCAAGCAGAGGAAGAACCACTCGACCAAGCTCGCGTTTTAAGGTGCTCTTGGTTACAGGTATGTATTTTCTCCATCCATGAATTTTCTTTGGTTATGAAATAGATATTGGCTCGAGATGTATGGGTTTTTTCTTTCCTTAATTATGACAATTGTGTAAATTTGTGATATTTTTTTGGGATGAATCGTCGGTGGTTTCATTGCAATAATATTTAAAGTCACAATGTTATTGGTCATTCTGAGTGTTAGCAGCCATAAAGCCTCTCTGTCATCCTTGTTGGTTTTAGTTAGAGGGTTTCATTGGTCTAGAGTGATTGGTTGTCTCTACGCATTTGTATCACCATGCCCAGTCGTTTTTTGTTCTGGGGTTAGTATGTTTTAAAATGCCTTGGGTCACTGTGCATTGTTTCACTTGGGTATGGTTTGTTCATGCTACTAATGGTTGTCCAGTGGGTTATATTTCTTTTCCTTAGCTCTATTATATCTTATCATTGTTAGTTGGTTGATTGGGAAAACCACGAGGGTTATACCTTGCATGTTCTAAGTGTTGTTACAAGACCAAAATGGAACCTTGCTCCGTTGTTCATAGTCTCTCCTATCATGAGAATTATCACATTGTCTGCAAATTTAATTTTGGTATACCTTGTGTGTGAACCATTGGTTTCATAGGTTCTCACCCAATGATGGGAATCGAATCCATGTCTCCCTGTGTTGGTCCTTAGAGAAAACCCTCATTTTCTCAAAGCCCAGGTTTTGATAGAGGAAATCGTTATGGTTGTCTAGTAGACTGTTGGTTGTTATGATTTGTTGGTGTATTATCGACAATGCTCGATTTCTAGCTCGTCTCTATTGATTGTGTTGACAATGGTGTTGGTTTTGGTATTTAGTCACTACATTGGTTATTATGACAATCAGATTGATAAACACAACATGGTAATTGGTTTTTGGGGAATTGGTTTGAATGCACAGTCATTGTCTCTTACATTAAAATTTTTGAATTGTTAACCCAACATTAGTTTACAATTGGTTAATGCAGAATGATGATTCATGCGTGGTGCATGGGTATGTGTGGTGTTCCCTCAGCATGTTAATTTGAGTTAATGATTGTTGTGAGTATGTGTTTTAAACTGTTGATGGAGTATTGAAATTGTGGTAATTATGGAACGACCATCCACTGTATTTGTTATCAATATTATTTTATTGCGCCATCAGAGAGGGTCATGATTTTTTAAACATGGATTTGTTGCAATTTGATCAATTTATGTTATGAGATCAGGTATAGTGTTGTTTCCTCGTTGTATTGGATTCATAGACCAACATTGTGAATGTTTAGAGTCAAAGAAAATTGGACCTGTACAGTCACACAAATACTCTTGTGTTTTGTCGAATGGTCTGTGTATTCCATAGAATAGCGTGAGTTGAAGTGGTGATTGTTTTCTATGTGTTTAAATGGTAAGTCAAGATCTTTGCAATTTAAACATGGATCGTTGTGTAGATTGTCCACTATGTATGTTTAATGAATATCATTCTATTTAACAATGATAGGCATGGGTGTTGTGACAGTATAATCTAGTTACAATTTAATTGTATATGGAATTGAGGGATTCAATAGGGCATGCTTTTTGTGTCTATGTTGATGAAGGTGGTTTATTTTGATGTTGAACAGAGTGGAATTAAGTGGTTGTTTTTTTCATTTAGGAATTGTTTTAAAATATTAAATGGATAAATGAGAAGAACAAAACTCCTCTACATGTTGTTGTGGAATGCATAATGTCTTGTTTTAATGATATTGTGTTACATATTTACTGTGAATAGTGAGCAAGTTAATGCACAAAATTGTTTAATTTTTACACAGTAGTTGTTCTTTTGACACAATTATTGTTTTGATTGGTGTTGGATATTTTACGTTGATGTGGAATGATTTTATGGATTACTAAATGAATTTTATGAACAATACTCGCTCTCTTTCCCTACTATTATTTCTCTTTTCATTAATTACATCCCCCTCTCCTTCCCACATCCATTTTTCACCCCCCATTCTTAAAATTTAATTATAGTTAAGAGAATTCTATGTTGAAATAGTTTGAAATCACAGCTTCTTAGTTGGAATAAAATGATATATTCTTTGATTTACATTACAGTTGATTGTTGTTGTCTTTGAGTAGTAACCATGATTCTTTTCCCTCTCATTCTGTAATTTTTTTCTCTCAATACAAGCCCCTCGCATATCCTAGGACCTCTTGCTCATCCCCTGCTCATCTACAACAGTTAAACAATTTGTATGGATTGGATTGCATGAGTCTGATATGTTGCTGAGCCAAAGTCTATTTCATATTTTAAAATATTTGTCATGTATGGTTGTTAAGGGAACTATTTACTAATCAATTATGCATACAGGAATGAGCTATTCAAATAAAAGACTGAAAATCGAGGCCCACTATGCCCCTGTCAAAGGGAAAGCCACTACTGCCCCTTTCTCACCTCCAAATGATTCTGATAAATTGATGTCCTCCCATATGCAATGGAGGGATGATTGATCTCATGTGATCAACGAGATTGGGCATAAAGGCTCCACAGAGCCTAAGGCAAATTCAAAGATTTTAAAAGGTGATAGTAGTAACAAAGGAAAGATTTCCTCACAGACTAGAAAATATGGATTTTAAGTTTTATTTATTTGTCTATTGGAGAGAACAGTTGACTTCAGATTTTTGGACAATAGTTTTTTTTTGGGATATATTGGTAATGTATTTTGAAAATGATTTCAAATATCAATGTGATAATTTTCAAACATGCATGTGATGATGGGAGTCACAGGGAGAGATGTTTTTGTTAAATTAACTAATTATGCTATAATTTTTAAGAGCTAAATGGGAGTCACAAGGGGTCCCACCTACTAGTTATTATTTAATTATAACCCTTATTATGATTATTACTTTTCCCCCTAACTAAAACATTGGTTGAGTCTTTAGTTAACTTAACTAATGAGGTAGTTCAACTACTTCAACCAATTCTAATTTGCTTAAAGGAAAAATTTAAGGGAGGAACAAGAGAAGGATAGAAGGAGAAGCATACTAAGGTTTGATCTTTGAGTTTATGTTGAGATAGTTCAGTTTTCATTCATTCCTTAATTTATCACAAGACTAATTATTTTTTATGATAGCAGGGTCTTATTGTAGACAACAAGAGTCAAGGTTGAATTACATCATTCAAACACTTATTTTTCAGAGGTGTTGATCTATCTTTGATAGTCTATGTAGTGACGTCGACGCCCTCACTTCAAAACCCACAGGTCGGAAGGTCCACGTCAACACAGGATATTTCCTTCTCCAATGGCTCGAAGAACTCTAAACAACTCTTCTATTTCCCTATCAGGAAATCTGCACCCACAAAAACTTTCTCACGGGATATCCCTTTTTGTACTCGAGAAATCGAACTTTGCAACTTCGCGAATCCAGTGGTCGAGCGTTCGGTTCTCGAATCCCCGAAACCCGAAACCAGTTAACATTGACCTTTCCTTTATCCTTTGGAGACTTTCCCGGTCGTAATTTCAGCACTTGCGATGTCAAAAAACTTGTCTCTCTGATTCCCGAACCTCGATTAGCTGAAACTCCGACACACGCACGAGTTTGAATTTTCAACGGTCCTTTCACCCATCGGCTTTTTTGACTTCAAAATATCACGAATCCTAATGTAGTGAGTTCGGGACTCCACTCCACAAATCTCCAAAATAATATGCCACCTATCCACTCCTCTGACTCTTGTGGCCCCACACAACCCTTTAGTTTTCGAGATATCGTGTTTTGTGATATTGCGATCCCTGTTGCAATGTTCACAGGACTTCTACCTACAAAACCTCGATGCACGTATCCACGTGAAATTTCGACGGCCCTTACGGCTCAGATCTACGGTCCTGCCCCTCCTGAGCTTTAAACCTTTTGGGAATACTCGTCATATCTCCCCTGCTCCTCCGTGAGATCTGACGGCTCACGGAAGTTCGCGAATTCTCCTCAGAGAATTCCAACCGTCCGTCTCCTCCTCTGAGAGCCTCTGCACAACTAACCAAGTGCTTCTCTCCACGGAACTCATCCACCTGCACGCAAACTTGCAACACCTTCTTACAAAATTCAAAGTACTTAGCCTTTTCTTCCTTCTACTCCTTCGAAGGTTTTTCTTCCTTTTGGGCTTTTCCACTACTCTGCGTCTTTAAGAAAACCTTTGCACACACTCCTTGCGGCAATCTTCAAGCACGTCTAAGTACTGAATTTCTTTTGACTCTACGCACACCTGCAGAAGCAGTCTCTCAAATTCTTCACTCAGGTTCGCAACCCTGAGACTTCGCTTGGCCTGCGCACTCCTTGCATGGCTCATGTGCCTGTTTTCACTTCTACGTGAATGAGAGCAAAAGTTAAACTATTTGAGACCTTCGTCAATGCACTCCTTGTGGACACTTCAACTACACTCCTTGCAGGAACTCTGGCTCAAATAGAGAAACAATTGACACTCATTCCTACTTCCTTTTAGATTCCAAACTCAAAACATGAAATCATATACATAGCATATAAAGAAAATGTATAACTGGAAGCAAACATTCATGAGCATAAAATTCAACATACATACACAAAGAACAAACATGATGCCATGAATTTGAATCAAAGATTTTTCTATTAATTCAAATATATGTACATGGGTGTCTTTACACATCTCTCTGCATGCTCTTGCTCTTCTCTACAATGCTGCTTCATTCTATGATACAATACACAATGAGGGTGTCTATATCATGTTTCCCTCTTGCGCCCTAAAACTGTCTAATCTAGAATTAAATTCTATCTACTTTACATTTACTATCATAAATGCCTTCTACCTACTAAGGACAAGAGAAAATCGCTCAAGGTCCATTACATTATACAAGTGTGATTTCATTTAATTATCACATTTAAGGTTGGCGCATTAATCTTCAAGAAAATTTCAAAATTTGTGTTGGCGCTTGTCCAACTGTCCGGTATCTTCGCGTTGGCTCGCTTGATGTTGGCGATGCTCTTGCATCATGTAGACTTGTCTGTTTTTGAATTAGTTTTCATGACTTACAAAGTCTATTGTGTAGAGTCGAGTGGGAAACAATCTGTGGCAAGATGATCCATCTTTTAGAGTTCAGTTTTTTATTTTCTATTAGAGGCCCTTTTGTATGTTCCATCAAGGATGTCTAAGTTTGACTTTTGTTTGAAATTTCTACATGAAATTTTGTAAAGATAATGAATCTTTGGTGAACTGGAATGAAATAAAGGATTTCTTTATGTCTCATCTGTCTTGATTATTATTTTGGTGTCTTTAATTCTATCTCTACATTTATTTCAGAAACTGTTATATTCAGAAAATCATACAAAAAATGAATTTTCTAGCAAGCTTTTATTTGTGAAAAGACTATCCTAAGCACTTGTAATCAATACTTGTGAGTTAGGATATTAATTTTGATGGATATAAACATAGGGTGATATTCCTGTCTATTTTTATTTAGCCAAGCATAATCTAAAAATGTTTGAGTAATATCATTTCATATCTTTTCCTCAAGAAACTCATTCCTAGGAAAACTACCAACAAAAACCACTTATTGTTATAGTGCAACTCACACATGAGTTCACTCTTAAGGCCTGAAAACCTTTATCTTTAGTATTTAGCTCCACAATTCTCCAAAAACACTCCAGCATTCTCTATAATTCTCCCTCTATGGCTGCTCCAGCTCCAAGCTCTTTTTCTTTCTCTCTACTTATTGTTCATGCCCAAAAAATGAATGTCTAAAACTGTTGTAACTACCCATACAAATTTCCTCTTCTTTTCCTTCCTTTCTTGACTCACACACTTCCTCAATATAATTTTACTTAGCCCCCATGCTCCAAATAATATGGGATGTGACTTCTCACACCCACCCTCTTACATGCATTCAATGATCGGATTTTGGAACACTCAATCAAAAAATGGAGTTTAATATTGTTGGCCCTCAACCAAGTTTTGAGAGAACCTTGGTCGTGTTTGACCATTTTTTGGGACTTCGACAGGATGGTTGAAAATGGTGCACCTAGGTGAAGCAAAGATCATGGGATCTCTCCCTTTTTTAGGGATTTTTGGGTTTTAGGGTTTATGTAATGGGAATGGGATTTCGTCCCATGGGTTTACCCATGCTTAGGCCTCTTTTGTAATGTATAAATAAGTATCTAGGTGATGTAAGAAAAAGTCAATGGATTAGTGCTAATATTAGAAATGTGCAAGAAGATGTGTTAAGGCTTGCAGAGCTAAGTGCAAGTGCTTTGTAAGTGCTTGGTGCAGACATACTGTGTAAGGCTTTGTGCCCTGATAGAACTCAGGGAAGGAGGATCTTGCGAGGTGCATGCAGATATCCTTTCCTATGTGGAGTTGGCTTTCTATCTTGGTGAATGTAAGAAGATTGGAAGAGACTAATAAGAAGAGAATTAGATTGGTGGATGTATCCCCACACTAGGGTGAACCACATATATCCTTTGTCGATGTGTTTTGTACTATGATGTTAATGTTGTTTATATATCTAATTTAATAGTGTAACAATCTTAGTGTAATAGGTAGATCCATTCATTCTTAGTGATTCATACATGAATGAATGATTAGATTTTCCCTTATGTTATGTGTTGAATGGTTAGAGGTGCTTGATCTTGGTTGTGACTGCGCTGATCTCTAATAAGGGTTTAATTTGTGATGTGAATAAGGGTTAAAGACTAATGAATGTTAATTGCTAAGTGCTTAAAGTATTGTGATCACAAATCTGTGTCCTAGCTAGCTTTTATACACTTTAGTCCTGCAACCCCCCCTACCTCTACCTCGGGTGAGACTGCATATGCTTCATAGGTGTTGCCAAAAGGCCTAGTGATTAGAGTTTTGTTGGTGTGTTATTGAAGCGTTGAACCCTGGGTCTGTCCCTGTGCCAACAAATGGTTATGTTATCGGGACCTGAAAATGTGATTGTTGGGAACTGAAGAAAAGAGAAAGATGTGTGCATAGATTTGTTGTTGTAGTCCACAATAATCTACTTGACTTGAGAAGCTCTGTGCTAAGAGAAGGAAGCCCGATTTGAAGAAAAGAGGTAATATCTTAAAGATTTTTGTTCTGAGAAAGGTAAGATAAGTGTAAATTTTTGGTTTGAAAGTATGAACTTAGGTATGTTTGATAGATTTTGTCATAGTCTGAAAACTAGGGAATGACTAGAAGAAAAGTTGATCTGAATAAATTTGATAGAGTTAGTGAAAGATATGTTATTCATATTCATAGAAAGAATTTTTGGACTAACAAATGGATGCATGACCCTAGAAAGAATTTTTGCAGGTTGCAGTTCTATCACTGTGATCCCAGTGCACAGTACAAGAAAGGTTGGGGATCATTTAAGAGAAAGAGAGGATTAACATTTTTTTATAGTTGCAGAAGATTGGGACATCTTGCTAAGGAATGCCTTGGTAGAGGTCCTATTTTTCTTTGTTGTATATTTGTTGATCATGAGGTTTTGGATTTCCCTAGAATGACTGCTAAAGTTGAAAAGATGAACCTAAGACATGAAAACCATGAAGAAGGTCAAGAAACCAAGGATATGCTAGAGAACCAAAAAGAATAAGAGACTATGTTATTACAGCTGAAATAAACACTCAATGATCACAGAGACATTAGTTTACTAGAGATCCTAAAAGAGAAGGAGTGCATAGAAACAAGAATAGGAAACTTCAACATAGACTATGTTTTGGATGAAGAAACACAGGTGAATATCAAGCCAAAAATCACTTGGGAAATTTTGGGAAAGCTATATATGATTCCTTAATTGGAAGGGATAGGATTGTTTAAAGGAAAGATGATAACCCTATGTGGAAGACTTATCTACCTATGATAGCCCATGGAGCATCGACTGGAGAAGAATTTGAGGTCATTAAGTTTGTTGAGAATATCACTCCTTTTGCACTTATGTTAGGAAATCCATGGATTGAGAAAGATCAGATCCAAAGGAAAGAAGAAGGGGAAGTCATAGAACAAAAAAAGAAATAATTAAGGGACTTCATAACCAGAAAAATAGCGAGACTAATACAAGAACAGGAGGACAAATCGAAGCAACATAAGGCTATCGAGGTTGAAAGAATGCAAGAATCCTTACAAAACCTGTCCATGCAGGAGAGAAGAGCACCTACCCTAGAAGAAGTAAGAGAAGAGGTACTACACTCGAACCCTTTGAAAGACCCTCAACAGTGTGAATTCCCTTTACTATGAGAAAATAACAATAAGAATGGAAAGAGGAACCCAGAGACTCAAATCACAGGAAAGAAGGCCAGAAAGTGAAGTAAGAAGAAAGTGAAGTTAGAAAAATTGCAGGAAGTTCCAGAGAGGACTTTGTAGAAAGAAGGATTACATAACATGAACCTTGTTGGAATAGAAAAACAATGGAGACTAGCACTTCTCCATGGCGAAGAAATATGACCGTTGGAGGCATCCCAACCGTTAGAACGATGCTTTGGAACAACTAGAAACGTAGTTATTTCCTGAAAGATCACCATTGGACCGTTCAGACCATGCCATAATGGATGGAATCGTATTGGTTGAGGATTTGCGATCCGTTGGAGGAACCCATTACGACATTGTTTATTTAATCCTTCGAATGCCTCACTGGTTACACTTTTGCAAATTGTGATTATCCGAGCTAAAAAGAGAATTGATTGCTATCGTGATGTGATTTTGAGACCTCACCACCTATTTTTCCTACCTTGAGTGTTCAATCAGCTACCCGAGTTATTTGTTTATGAGCATGCATGTTGGGTGACCTTAGCACAGTAGAGAAATCGGTAGAACAAATCTCGATCGACCTTATGGCTGAGAAGGTCATGTCTGCAGGAGTACAGGCCTCGTTGACAGCCAAATTGCAAGCCTCCCCCTCGACTGCATGTCGATATAGCTGAATAATGACCAAGAAAAGAAGCAAGCACCGCGATGAATTGGAGAAGGCGAAGCTGATCTTGTCGGTCTTGCCCAACTACATCCCACCTCTAGTTGGCATGGTTATTCATGACAGTGTCCCATGTGACTTTGAGTACACACTCATCACTGCATACATCCCGAAGGGGATATGCGTAGTCACACCTCAGCTAAGATTGATCCCTGATATTAATATCACTGATTTCAACCTTAGAGATAGGAAGAATTATTCACTGCTCGCACCGCATCGATACCTAACCAAGACAACTAGGAAGAAGTTGAAGATAGTCCCCCAACCATGGATTAAGGATATCACAAGGTCCACTATCTTAAACATCATGAAGATCCCCCACTTCGACAGACATCAGGAGGTTAACGCATGCGTTAACCTCCTTGTGTCATGCTACCATGGAGGTTATCTCTGGTTAGACATGCGCATGACTGTGGATCTAGCATTAATCCACATGATCACTGGACTAAGCGTGCAGGGACCGAACCCTCAACAACTCTATCCAGGGAAGGTTGCAGATTTCTCCTTGATGCAATGTATAAAGGAAACCTATGACGATGTGGAGAAGGGGAAGCGAGGCTACAAGGTGGCCTCCAACCAAGATGGTGCAGTGCACCTAGCTTGTCAATTGATTGCTAGAAAGTTCGTCAGGAAGAACAGACCAACACAAGTTACAGGGTCCATCATCAACCTTGCAGGGAAGTGCATCGAGGGCATGCAAATGAACTTGGCGAGCTACCTCATCAATGAGTTGGATAAGGACTGTCGCGAAGCATAGGACCAAGGATATGAATTCCACTTTAACTGGTTACTAATTATCATAGCATTTGTCGCTTAGGAGACGCTGGAGGGAGCAAAATTACTGGAAGTTGTAATGTCCCCCACCTCTTAGAGAGGTAATGAGGAGACTTAGTGGCCTAGGCACCCCCACTAGGTCATAGTCTCACACTGAAGGGGGGGAAAAGTCAAGAAGTTAAAAGTTATATTTTTAAGTTGAATTAAGAAAGGAAAAGGAAAGGAGTAAAAGATAACTCAACAGAAGAATAGAATATTAACCCTGGGAGTTAACTTAACTCAACAGAGAATTAGAAGGAAAAGTATAAGTAAGAGGCTGGGGTGCACCTATTACTCATTCTGGTTTTGGATTAGCATTTGCTATTGCTCTTGAGCATTCAGTTTGGGGGTTTGCTATACAAACCCTTGGGAGCAACTCAGTGGTGAAATATCCACTCACCTTGTTCCACAGCTTGGTCTCGGGGATGAAAGACTCCTCCACACCATTCTAGTATCAGAGCCAGTTTATCGATGGAGGTTCGATCCAGCTTATCTTAGGGCCTAGGGCCATTCCGACAGTTGGGTTTTGTTTGCAGGGGCAGGACCATCAGTTTGAGGGCTTTTCTGGAGGGTTATCATCATTCTACATTTGTCTGCAGATTGGGACGTCTGGGAGCCATAGGGGACATCCTGTGATTCAATAAAACTCAGATCTAGGGAGATCTGCTTGAGATCTAAACCCGAAACTTCTCCCACGGGATTCTCATAGCCCGATCTATATTCTTGGAGAGTTTCAGAGAAATTGGAGGCCTCCTTCATCAGGGCTGAACCTGCTAGGGTTTTAGTCATCCAGTGGGGTGCACCATTCAGTGGAGATTTCAGATCTACAGTGATTGAGAGGGATCCTGGAGATTCGGGCACCTGGGTTGTTCTTACCATCACTCGATCTATATTCTTGGAGAGTTTTAGATCATTTGGATATCTCCTTCATCAGGTTCAAACCAGCTAGGGTTTCAATCATCCAGTGGGGCACACCATTCAGTGGAGAATTCAGATCTATGGAGTTTGAGAGTGGATTTGGGAATTTGGACATCTGGGTTTTCCTTGCAGTTGCCCGATCTATCATTTGGCATATTTCTTGGGATGATTGGATACTTTTGGTAGAAGGGCAGAATTATTCAGGGCTTCAGCATTCTAGCAGGACGTGGCAGATCTGCTTGATTTAGTCTTCATTGTATATCCAGCCTTTGGAGGCTCATTTTGTTGGTTGTGGAGCCTGATTATCTTCCTGATGCAGAGGTCCTTGCTTTCAGCCGTGTCTATACCCCATGAAGTATTTACACCCCAGAAGTATGTACACTCTTCCACGCGGGGGAGTGTAGAGGGGGGGTTTGGGGGCAAGCGGGCCCCCAGCGGGGGTTCGGGGGCAACGTCCCCCGATGGGGGTTTGGGGGCGAAGCCCCCGAAGCAAAAATTGCCTTATAAAAGTATATTGTAATTTCATTGTAAATCTGGACCATTCACTATAAGGTCGCAGATCTAACAGTAGAGATTATGTTAGGGTTTTTTTCCCTAGAAGGCAACCCTCTTTTATGAGGGAAATGTATTGCGGCTATGTATGAGGGTGAATATTGTATTCTGAGATAGGAGACTGTGAGAGAAAGAAGAGGAAGTTACAGGGGGTTTTGTTATAGGTTGTATCCCTTCATTTGTTGGATAATAACAAAGGAAGGACCTGGCAATTTCTCTGGTGGACGTAGCCCACACTGGGTGAACCACGTATATTTATGCCTCTCTTGTATTGTGTGTCTTCTGTGTTTTATTTCTGCATTTGTTTTATTTTATTGCTCCGCGGTCCTATTTTTCTAACAACTGGTATCAGAGCGTAAGGTAACTCGCAGGAAAGGAGGGTTCCTGGTTCGAGTGGGAGCAATGTCAGAAGATGGAAAGTTTAGGGTCGAGAAATTTAACGGCCAAAACTACCAGTTATGGAAGATGCAGATGGAAGACTATTTATATCAGAAGGATCTATTCCTACCATTGAGTGGA
>ML783434.1:172398-183015 GCA_009831015.1 Picea engelmannii | reverse complement strand
TACACAGAGATTTTTACTGGAAACCCTCAACCGGGAAAACCTTTCTTATTTTCATTATATCGAATTTCACCATTCGCCATACAATATATACAATGTTTTTAGGTATTCCGTAGATACCAAAACCCTAATCCCTTAATCCGGGAGTAATTTACAAATCAGCTAAAAATAGCAAAAACCGCCCAAAAAAGATTTCGGGGTGTTTCCCCGAACGCTGCGCATAACCAAGGGGGGGCATACCTGCCCCCCCCTGGGACCCCCCTAGGAAAGCGCCCGGTGCACATGGTAGAGCCCTAGGTGAAGGGATCGTCAGACGCAGTTGTCGTATCTGACGCACCCACACACACACATGCAAAGAATATAACACATACCCAACACACGTGGTGTGCGATTAGGTTCTCTGCCTTTTCGCCCATCGCGATTTCAAAGAAATAAGACTTGCTCCTTCCTATCCACGAACCCCAAAACGCCGAAAGCACTCTAGAAGATAGACGTAGGGTCACGGCCTATGGTCACTTGAGAAAGTAAAAAGCGTTGTACAAAGGGGAGGCCAAAAGCACCGAGTCGAGTTTCAGAAGGGGGCATTGTGTTCTCCAGATGTCGGTTCGACGTAATCTAGATCCCGATACCTACTGGGAATGAATGAAGTTAAGAAAGAGTGGTTGAAACCTCTCTTCATGCATTAAGTGCAAGATATGGAGGGCATGGCCAGCGGTCTGCTCGAGAGGGTCCTATGTAACATTTTTTCCAAAGAGGCCATGCCCAGTCCTCGGTTAGCTAGAGGAGGTCTGCACACGCTAACTTGGCTATTAATGGCTCAGCTACTCTCCTTGCAGGAGCCATACGTAGTTAAAGTGGCGTTTGAAGAAGGATATCAATACGAGTTTGACTGAAGGGACACCAAGCCTTGGGTGACTGGGCACGCCTCTGTTAGGCGAATTTCTCTGAGTATATAAACTCAGTATTTGTATTTTGTAAAGTATCGATGGTTGAGAAAAGCTCCTGATTGTAAAGTTTTGATGAAGCGTTGGTCGCTCTGGTTAATATATAAGGCATTTGAGATTTCTTACTTTATGGATGTCAACTTCTTTCCATCTCTTTGTTTACCGTGTTAGAACAACTCGGAATTGGAGGATCCAGTCGAGTTGTAGTTGTTATAGGATGATGTAGGTTGGATCACTGTAACAGTTGCATTGTTTCTAATCGGTTCCTATGATTTTCTTAGCGTTGAACGACTTGGAATTGAAGGATTCAGTCGAGTCACCCCTCAGCTCCTTGAAGCTCTGGACCAAGAGGATCTTGGCTTCTGAGTTCTTCACCCTCAAGCCTCCAAAGGCCTGTCCCTCGAGGTTGTCTTGCTCTCCCTTCTCACAAGTCTTCCTTCTAACACCCTTTAATCAATTTACTAATGGAAGTTGGATCAAGACCTCCCTTTCTTTCTACATACCAGACCCGATTTACTGAGTTAAAGCTATATCTTCTTGAGTCTTTACCCATCCGATCACCCAATTAAACAAATCGTGACATAAAACTGATGGGCATTGGGCTCTGCTCCTGCAAACAATTCAGGGGTGACTTCTAACGCTAACATTTCTGGCATCGTTGTCGGGGACGAAGTTGAAGATTTTCCCTGGGAAGAACGACATTGAGCCTCTGATTCTGAAGGTGCATCAGACATCAGAGCCCTTCAATATTGCTATTGTGCACCTAGAGACTCCACTGTGGCGACTCCAAGGTTTCCACATCATTGTTTCAGCTGTGGCTACTATTAGCACACCTGAAAGCTGACCCTATGGAGCTTTCTCGAGAAGGTTTCAGCAACTGCTTTCTCAGCCAGAGAAGCTTCCTGGGGTAACAACAACATTAGGATCTGGCCTTTGATGGTGAACAAGGACCAGACACATTCTAATCTGTGCATCTTTCACTTGGCGAATCCATGATTCAAGGATCGATTGGTGACTCCACTGATTTGATATGGAGAAAATCCTTGCTCGTAGGTTTGCTCCTTTTAATTTTTTTTCTATTCCTGGTTTTCCTAATATTGTCCCCTCTCCGAATGAATGGGGCAATTATTTTCCCATATTTGGAAAGCGTAAAGATGACAACCTTTCTCAGCACCTCAGTGAGTTTCATGAACTCATGCGTCAGTGGGAGATACATCATGAGGATGTATTATTGAAAATGTTCATGTTCTCGTTAGCAAGGGATGCACATAAATGGTATCATTCTTTACCCCCTGCTAGCATTTCTTCACTCTCAGAGTTTCATGCAGCTTCCGTCGCCTATTACCAAGAGTTTTATCCCTCTGTGTTAGTTTTTCATAACTGTAGTGAGGGATACCACAACTCTATACCGGATGAAGCTGTTTCGGACATAGGCTATGAGGATGATCCCGATGACCTGGATCAGAGCTTCATCCTTTCTCCTCCCCATTTGTCTATAGAAAGGGGGGGTTATGAGAGTGATGAAGCTCCCAGGGAGGAGGATGGCGCTCTGAGTGAACTAGTGAGCAGGCGATATTCCCCACTCCCCAGTGTGCAAAATTGGAATCTGAAGACAGCGAAGAGGATTTTCCAGTCTTGGAGCCAGATGATCTAAGCAACTCTTTTAAGGATATTATTGAAGATTTTTTGGATGTGTTAGCATCTGCCCCCAATGAGCCTACTGTCTCAGATTTAAACAAAGAATCCATTGTGGAAGAGGATTGTTCTTTCTTCCTTCATGATATTTCCCATGATGTATTTACATTTGGGATTGAAGAGAAGGATTGGGAGAACGTTCCCTTTTTACAATATGGGGGAGTGCACGGAAAAAAGGAGGAGGAATTAGAGGAAGTGCTGAACATGAATTTCATGTTCTATCTGGAGCCAATCAACGAATAGCCACCACCTGAGATCAGTGAACCTGTGTCAATTGTCCTCCTACCTGTGCTTATCAGAGATATTCAACCACAGGTGGACAACTATGTAGCACATGCGGCTATTTGTCGCCAGTTTTCCAGGATTGGCCACTCATTCTATGACCCTATCGGCAAGTACATGGAGTGGCATTTCCCCTATGCCTTGGATCTGCCCTATTTCATCTCAACTCTAGCCTGTAAGGAGGATTTGAAGAGTGTAACCGTTCTGTTGTCACGGTTACACCATCTGCTGATGATCATTGACAGAAGGAAGGAGCTTCTATCTAGGAAGCTGCTTGAATGGCTATGGTGGAAATTTGCTTTCACCTAGCCCCATGTAAAGTGTTTTATTAGTTTAGGATTGTATATAAATAAGATCCTTTGAGCATGTATCTTTATTTTGTTGCTTTCATTTTTCGGCTTGTATTTTCAACAGCGGGATGTTTTGAGCCTGAATCCATAGCCCAACAACAAGGCACTGAAGCTGCGGAATGAGTTCTTAGAGCATCACAAGGATGACTCTATCCCCCATGGAGCCTAATGTTAGCAACATTATTTGTCTTGGGCTCAAAAAATACCCAGGTCTACAGGTTACATGGGAAGCACCCTAGCGTAATGCGGGAGAATCTCTTTTCCGATCACAAGTCAAGCGAGCGGGTGAAGTTTTGATGTCAGCAACCGAGATCCACCTACAAAACCGATCGACGTGCATCGAGATTTCGGGGCTACCAAGTTGCCTGGGATTTAGCACGAAGGATAGTGCCAATAGTTCAAGGCAAATCTGGGTCGTCCGATCTAGTTGAGATAGGTGGCAGTTAGTCGGCGTATCGAGGATCGGTGTTTCAGGAGTTAAGGAGCCTCCCATTCTTTACAGCTGAAATTGCCGATCGGCGAAATGCCGAAAGCACCTTTGGAGCCAAGCCCACAGTCCTAGCACAAGGTCACATCAAGCAAGCCTATAAATGGGGGTAGCCCCCCTTTTATAATAGCGAATACTATCTGGGTCATTCATCTGAAGGGCGCGAGGTGCACATTCGTGTCACGTCGACATTCGGGAATTCAAGGGGTAAGAAGACCTTGTCTTTGCACCCCCGAAACCTTGAATCCTGAAATACCGAAAATGCCCAGAATTAGGCCCATGGTTTTGGTGCCTGGTCACAGAGGAGTAGGCCTAAAGGAGGGGCACTAATGTTTATAATTCGACGAGACGGGCCCCAAAGCGCCAAAAGTGATCTTAGCCATTCATCCTGGATGAACACGTGGTGTGCGATTAGGTTCTCCGCCTTTTCGCCCATCGCGATTTCGAAGAAAGAAGACTTGCTCCTTCCTATCCACGAACCCCAAAACGCCGAAAGAACTCTGGAAGATAGACGTAGGGTCACGACTTGTGGTCACTTGAGAAAGTAAAAAGCGTTTTACAAAGGGGAGGCCAAAAGCGCCAAGTCAAGTTTCAGAAGGGGGCATTGTGTTCTCCAGATGCTGGTTCGACATAATCTAGATCTCGATACCTAGTGGGAATGAATGAAGGTAAGAAAGAGTGGTTGAAACCTCTCTTCATGCATTAAGTACAAGATATGGAGAGCCTGGCCAGCGGTCTGCTCGAGAGGGTCCTGTGTACCATTTTTTCCAAAGAGGCCATGCCTAGTCCTCAATTAGCTAGAGGAGGTCTGCACACGCTAACTTGGATCTTAATGGATCAGTTACTCTCCTTCCAGGAGCCATACGCAGTTAAAGTGGCATTTGAAGAAGGATATCAGTACGAGTTTGAATGAAGGGACACCAAGCCTTGAGTGACTGGGCATGCTTCTATTAGGTGAATTTCTCTGAGTATATAAACTCAATATTTGTATTTTGTAAAGTATCAATGGTTGAGCAAAGCTCCCGATTGTAAAGTTTTGATGAAGTGCTGGTCACTCTGGTTAATATATAAGGCATTTGAGATTTCTTACTTTATGGATGTCAGCTTATTTCCATCTCTTTGTTTACCATGTTAGAACAACTCGAAATTGGAGGATCTAGTCGAGTTGTAGTTGTTATAGGATGATGTAGGTTGGATCACTGTAACAGTTGCATTGTTTCTAATCGGTTCTTGTGATTTTCTTAGAGCTGAATGACTTGGAATTGAAGGATTAAGTCGAGTCACCCCTCATCTCCTTGAAGCTATAGACCAAGAGGATCTTGGCTTTTGAGTTTTTCACCCTCAATCCTCCGAAGGCCTTTCGCCTGAGGATGTCTTGCTCGCCCTTCTCACAAGTCTTCCTTCTATCACCCTTTAATCAATTTACTAACGGAAGTTGGATCAAGACCTCCCTTTCTTTCTACATATCAGGCCCGGTTTCCTGAGTTAAAGCTATATCTTCTTGAGTCTTTACCCATCCGATCACCCCATTAAACAAATCAAGACATAAAATTGATGGGCGTTGGGATCTGCTCCTGCAAGCAATCCAGGGGTGACTTCTGACGCTAACAGCTAGAAAAAACTATTTTGAGCCAATTGGAAAAGTTGGATGGCCAACTATATCCACCTAGATAAAAAAAAACCACTAATACCACACAAACCGATTAGTTTCTAAATATAAGGATGCAATTCGTACCTTTTGTGTGTGAGACACATCATGTAGATCAAAGAACTACTCCATCTGGAGTATCCATGTGATTGGATCCTTGCCATGAAACTTACTCATATCGATATTAGGAAAGTGTTTGGTATTCAACCGAAAGCTATAGTTTCTCCAGTCTTGATTCATCTTCCTTGTGTCCTCATCATGAATTTTATGGGATACAATGTCACTTTCAGGTGACCTCTCTATTAGCAACTTTTTCAAACCTTCCATAATCTCCCATTTGAAGCCATCCATATTAGTATCCATCATCACTTCCATCATCATTTTTACTTCATCTTTTGTTACTTCCTTATTTTGTAAATCATATATGTCCTTGTTGATTTCTTCACCTTCATCAAGATTTCAAGTACGACTATCTAAGGGATTATTTGATGTAGAAGTTCCTGTTTTTGGTGGCATGTTAGCCAAGTATCACTTCAAGGTAGGAATTCCTAATTGTCTTAGGAAGAGGTCCTCACAAACAATGGAGTGTCAGGTGCTATATCTCTCTGATATACATGCGGGGTCCAACAATAGTACTCGACCAAATATATCAGGGTACTAACTAAGGATTCTTGATCATGCCCTTATCCATACTATCCAATTACTCAGGTACTAGAGAGTGATCTCTTCAAGTGATGTTCTCGGTGTACTATAGAAACAACATGTCCAAAAGGTTTACTTGATTGGTCTTAGGATTATATGGGGTCTTATGATATATGGAAGGTATGTGGGAGCTCAAATCCATAGTAGTGTTGTCTAATGCACAATTGTTCGAATGGGGCCTTCTGATATACTCTAGGTATGTGGAAAAACCACACTAGCCCCGAGTAGTAGCGCTGACAAGTAATGACAACTCCTATGTTTAGAGACGTTAGAATATGTTTGTACTTAAAAATACCTAATATTCTACCAAATTTATGTGATACTCCTTTTATCCCACTTTATTCCACTTTTTGAATCACCCCAATTGGATCTTCTAGTCAAAAGATATGCAAATTTTCAGAAACAAAACGCACCTTTTAAAACCCTGATTTGGAGACTATTCTACTGGCCAACCTTTCTTCTGCCATAGCTCTACAATTAAGGCTCTTATGAGTCTAAAATTTTGGCTTGAGGTATCCTGATGTTTCTTCTTTCCAACCCCAAAGGTTATACCAATATTGGATTCTCCAAGAGAATTTTATGATAACTTTCCCAAGATGCGCTGATTTTTTCCCTTTCAGGAGAATGAACTTGTATGGCCTGTCGTGTGTCACTTCACTTCAGAACATGAAATTTGCACCAATAAAACTTTGATCCATACCCTAACCAATGTAATAGGTCTCACTCAATTTGGATTTATGTAGCTTCATATATAATAGTCTTCCCAAGAAAAATTGTTTTAGACTGAAATATGGACCAACCAAACACCCTAATTTCCTCAGAGAATAAATTTCATAGTACAATGAATCAACAACTGAAATTTGTACACAGGATACTTCATTATTCCACCTTCATAATGTAAAAATTTGTGAACCTAAAACCAATCAGGAGAAAAAATTCCAAGAAGACATGTTTCAGATTAGTTTCAGGACTAGTAAAAAAACCTAACTTGAAAAAAATGTATCTCCAAAAATATAGTGAAAAAATATCTGAAATTTGGAACCAAGTTATGTGTGTGTGTGTGTGTGTGTGTGTGTGTGTGTGTCTCATGTACGCCATATAAATTCCATATCCTGAGACCTTCCAAAAAAAATGTTGCAGCGAAAATTCCAAGAAGACTTGTTTTGAAGAAGCCAGTCCCAAGGAATGTTTGGCTCTGATACAAAATGTTAAGAATCAAATACAAAAATAGCATAAAAACCTCAGAAAAAGTACTCCACGCCTTGAAAAAGAGAGAAATATATATAGTATGCCTCTTCGAGGGGGAAACCTCCTTATACATCACATGAATTCACAAATGCTAGATGATTCCAAATGAAAATGCCTCCTTGGTATATATAGGAGACTAGGAGGTACTATTACAAATAATGGACCTAAGTCGACATAAATAAATAACAATACTAATGTAATATTCCCCAATTAAGAGGTAATGTAGCACTTTTTATGGCTTAACATATTTTCCAATCTTGTCAATGATTGTTAGATCAAATTATTATAGTAGTAAAATTCATCTAATTATAATGTCATTAATATTAACTTCATTCATAAAATACTTTATGGAAGCATGATTTGTATGCAAAAAGACTGGGTATCCAGTAACATAGTGGCTAAACTTGTTAATGGCATATATAGATACAATAAATTATTTATGTCTGATAGTATAATTCAACTCTAAACCAAATAATTTTTTGATGATAATTTTTTCTTGTTTTTCTAGATTTACATTACAACTAACATGTCATGAGAAGAAAGCATTAAATTTCACCATCCCTAACCTTAAAAGTAAAAAAAAAAATTAACATAGCCCCACTTGGAGATTATATATGATGGCCAAACCAAAATATCTTTGTTGTTACCAAAACTTTACAAAGGAAAATCGGTAATTAGATTAAGAGGCCATTCTATTTTTCAAATGGGATTATTATAAAAGAAATAAAAGAACACAAAAAGGGTGTTCACAACATAGCTCATTTTCCTTCTAAATTTTGTAAGTAAAGCAACCCAAATTCCCCTTCCCCCTTTACTTCTATTATTATGTCTCTTGCTATTGGTTATTTTTCATGTTATAAAACTACAAGTAATTATGTGTCATTTCATTTTCTTATATTATATGTGAGAGGGTGAAAGTATTTATATTGTGAAAAAATCCATTTACGATAGATTTTTTATTTCTTTATTTTGAAGTGTATGAATTTACATGGTTTTTTTTATATAACAATATGTTTATAATGAAAATAGAATCTTCATTAATGAGGTTATTAAATTTAAAAAATGTCCATTAAGACTAAATTGGTTTATCATATCTTAAGAAGGTAAGTGATTACTTAGAATTATTTAGGATTTTATTTATGTGCTTGAAAAGTATTAAGAGAAGTATTCCAATATCACCACTTTTTGTTGAGTTAAAAGGTTAGGAAGGTTGGTAGTGTGACAAATATTTTGAAATAGAGATATAATATGGGTATATGTTGGACATTATAAGAGAAAGTGTTTTTCATCTTCAACCCTCTTAGTGTCACAAAGGTGATAGAATATTTCAGCTCATATTGTTTTGAAAATTTACCAACGCTCAGTTTTACTATGGAGTTCATGAGAATTTGCTATTATTTTAGCAATGTTTATTTTTTTCTTTACACTTTGTCAAAACATAATGATCTTTTTTATCTTCTAGATTAAGGTTGATTACCTCCTTATAATATCTTAATTTTATTTTTCCCTCTAACTCTTTATCGCGCCACATTTTCTCCTTAAATTTTGATGTCATAATATTTTTAATATTATCCTTATCTTGCAATACAATATCTTCATTTATTCCCCAATGGTTTAGCTAGGACTAGGTATGTTTATACCATCCCCACTTGAGCCAAAGGTGGTTTTGGTTGGAGTTTGAAGCAATTTTGGGAAGCCTCTTCTCTTCCATGTTTTTTAACTCGTTCTTATACATTAGGCATATGGTCATAACTGTACTCTTAATGACAGAAAGATCTTCTTCTATGGAGAGGATATGATTGGGTGTATTTATTTTAATTTTGATATTATAAATTATAAAATTATTTTGGATATGTTCTATCTTTCTCCATAATTCTATAGAGATACTACATAACACTCTCCCCACTCTATTTTGTAATCATAAAAATTTCATTTTATTGATAAAAAGATCACCTCTACCCAAAATATATATATATATATATATATATATATATATACTTCTTTATTCCCCAAGATTCCTCTCAATGTTAATGCTTTCCTCTCTAAAGAAAAAAAATATCAATAAAGTGATACTTCATAGTCATTAGAGTTTTGGAATATAAATTGTTTCTACTTTACAATTGCAAACTAAACTAAGTTAACAAAAAGTGTGCAATTCTAAAAACATCTTTCACTATTCAAGCATGTCTTATATGTTCAACACCCAATATTTTGGTTGCTCATAGTTGTGTCTTACATGGTTTGATCATGTTTTATGTTTAGCTTTCATTATCATGGTATAGAATTAATTAAACTCAAAAATTTTGGAAGATGTTTGTTTTCAAATGTATGGAAAGAAGGAAATTATAAAAACATTTCTCAATATTTGTTTATATTTAATATTTTTTTATTATTTAAAATGGATTTAGGTTTATCTAAATTATTTTAGACATGAAATGAGAGAAGAGATGTAATAAAGAAATGTACAGAGATATCTCATATATTCAAAGAGATGCAACCATAAATACAGAGATACAATAATACACAATTTCTATTAATAAGTGGAATGTACAAAACTGTAGAAATATAGAGTGAAAGACTCACTAGAATGGTGACAGATTATCTCTGAGAATAGATGTGACGACTACTCACATTTGCAAGAAGATGATTACAATGAGGCTCTAAAGGACTTTTTAACATAAAGAAAATAAAAAACCCTAACCCCAGAAAATGAAAAGCCAATAGTTTTGTGGACCCCGTTTTGGGTAGCTTTGGTGTATCAACTTCTCGAGGGTGTAACTTTGGCATACGATCTTCGTTTGGGGCACACGATAGTTCATTAGAAAGGTATCGTCGAGGAGATTCATTTTGGGGGCTCAATCATAGCCGTCAACTATCATTGAGGTGCTCGATCCCGAAAAAACTTCATTTAGTCCCTTAAAATGACCCTAGAAGTTTAAGAACTGAAAAATTGCTAAAACAAGTAAATTGCCAAAAGACTATTTTAGGCTAGTTAGAATATGTGGGTGGCCACCGATATCTACCTCGATGAAGTTTGGTTTAATCTCAATGAACTTCATAAAATTAAAAACTTGCAACTTATGCAAATATGTATATGTAAAAATACAATATTGTTATGAAAATATTCATTAATTATATTATAACAATATTTATATGTAAATATCACATTTATAATATTTCTATTTATGAGTAAATTTAATATCTCTTTTTTAATTTCTTTATATAACAATTTTTATATTAAAAATAAATATTAAATATTCTTTC
>ML783434.1:150500-161678 GCA_009831015.1 Picea engelmannii | reverse complement strand
TAGGATTTTCTGGAGGCTTATTTGGTGTAGAAGTTCCCTTTTTGGGTGGCATGTTGGCCAAGTATCACTTTTGAACCTTGATTTTGAGGTGGTTCTGCTAGACAATATTTCTTTTGTTGTATCTCCAAATTTTTGGCCCTTATAGGTATGAAACTTTCTCTTATGTATTTCTCTGATATTTTTTCTCTGCAATGCCATAGGTCTGATCAAAATTGGACGTGCCAAGTGGAATTTACAGTAACTTCCCCACAACTTGCCAATTTTTGGCCTTTCCAGGAGATCTCACTTGTATAGTGTGCCCCACACAAAATAATTGATATGAAATTCTGAAACTCGCACCCAAAATACTATAGACTTTCCAAAATCTAATGCAACCAGTCCCACACAATTTGGATACTCTAGGAAGAAGTTATGATTATTTTACCTGGAACACCTTCTTGAGACTAGTCAATAGTGCTAGTCAGATACCCTATCTTACAAAGGGTGTATATACAAATTTAAGATGACCCAGAATATTGAAATTTTACCAAAGACACACTACTAATTTTTGTAAACGGCCTCCATATTTCAAGGTCTGAAACGTTAGAAAAAAAAATTTATAGCGAAAATTACACAATGACTCATTTCAGGATGATTCCAAAACCCTATCTTGTACTGGCTGTATCTACGAAAGTATAAGGCCTCGGGAGCTGAATTTTGAGCCCAATGTACCTTGATCCGTCTTCTAAATATCCTCCAAGCCATTCCTTCTGGACCATTGTAAAAAACAAGTTATAGAAAAAATTCCACAGTGTCTCAGATGTAGCAGCGAAACCCCAAGACCTTGAGCTCTGATAACATATGTTAAGAACCAAACATCAATATAGCATAGAAAAACCTTAGGAAAAGTACTCAACGCCTTGAAAAAGAGATAATTTCAGATAATAAGCCTCTTCTAGGGGGAAACCTCCTTTTACCCCACTTAAATGTTCAAGTACCATATGATTCAAAATGAAAATGTCTCCTTGGTATATATAGGAGACTAGGAGGTATAATTACAACTAATGGCCTAAAGACGACATAAATAAAATAACATTACTAATATAAATTACAAATAATGGCCTAAATCCGACATAAATAAAATAACATTACTAATCTAATATGCCCCAATTAAGGGGTAATGAGCCAATATTAGGGCTTAACAGAAGATGCATCGTCTGTTGGTAGCCGCTGAAGGATTTGCACGAACTATCCATCATCTCGTTCCTCTATTGTGCGAGGGATTCCTCAATAAACAGTTTGAAAGGATCTCCTATCATGCCATCTTTATTTTCTCCTGCCATGAGAGGTCGCTTGGGCGTGCGGGATCTTTTGTCCTCAAGAGAAACAAGCTCAAGACCCAACTCTTTGTACTTTGACCTCGTTGGGGACATGCATTAAGACGATAAGGAGCAGACCGATTTGATACCACTGATATGGATTTTATGAGTAGAATTAAATGAATATAGATCATTACCATATTCTTAACACAAAATAACAGAGATACAGTAAGACTAGTTTTCTATTCAATAATGAAATAAGCTGAAACTGTAAAATGCAACGGAAACAAGCTTGTTGGAATGGTGGTGGCTTATCTCTAAGAAGAGATGTGACGATTGCACTCATTCACAAGAAGATGATTACCATGAGGTTCTGAAGGCCTTTTACAATAAACAGGAATTCCAAAAACCCTGGACATCCAAAAACCTAACCCTAGGAGATGAAGTGCCAAAAGTCACGTGGGCCCCGTTTGGGTAAGTTAGTACATTAAATTCCCGAGGTCGTAACTTTTGCATACGATCTCTGTTTAGGCATATGATAGCTCGTTAGAAAGATATCATCAAGGAGATTCATTTTGGGGCCTCAATCCTATTGTAGGCTACCATTGAGAAGATCTATCCCGAAAAATCTTCATTTAGGCCCTCAAAATGGCCCCGGAAGTGAAAATTGCTAAAAATAGTAAATTGCCAAAATTGCCAGAAATTGTTTTGAGCCAGTTGGAAAAGGTGGGTGGCCACCGATATCCATATGGATCAGAAATACTCTTTTCTCATCCAAATAATGTCTTGAAAATATTTGAATTGTTATTCCATGGGCATATTTGTTATGAATATTGATGGATTATGCTATTGAATGTGCTAACTTTATATATTATCACCATATGTTTGTGTATCTTGGTTGTTGAGGAAAATATGCAGGTGTATTGCATTGAGTCAAGTGCTCAAGGATGGACTTCATCAAACATATACAAGAGGTAGGCTCTTTATCTTGTCTTGTTAGCATATTTGTTTATATAGTATACTTGAGGTTAGAGTTGATTTCTACAGTCATTTCTGTCTGTTGTGGTTTACCCCATGACATAGAGTGATTTTCCTCATACAAACCAGTACCAACTATACATGTGCTATATATTTCAATGGTGTTTGGGCTATGGCCTTGTCCATATGAAACATCTTTGATGTTACTTGGAATCTTGTACTCACCTATGCTATGGTCTGGATGGTGTCTTCTTCGTTTGGTGCGGTACTTTCCTCTGCTTCTATTGTTGAGGGGAAGGGTTTTGTTCCCCTTTCAGGCATTTTTCCTACTTGTATTTTTTCTAGGAACTGCCTAATGTTGGCCAACTCATTTTGTATCCTCCCTCGTTCATGTTGGGCATATTCAAATTCCTTGGTTGTGCGATCCTATACTCTTTCTGCGACAAGATCGACATCTTCCTTAGTGATTGTGTACTCAGGTATCTGCTTATGGGCCTTGGCCTTCTTGCGCGCCCCCCCTGTATGTATAATTGGCCACTTGGGTGTACCTGTTTCTTGTGGGGTGGTTTTCAAAGGGGCTTCTTATGTTTTTGTGTCCCCCCTTACTTGTTATTTCTAGGCCAAGGAAGTATCCTTGTTTTCTGACTATGCATCCTTCTTTGGAGCACTACCCTTCTTCTGTTGTGTTGGATTTTAAATGGGATTCCCCTGCTGTGTCATATTTTTGGGCACAACGTTGTCTCCTATAGGTGTATTGGATGAACCTACTTCTACCTCCTTCACTTTTGGAATTTCCTTGGTAATGACTAGGATCTTCCAGTCATCTTCCCAGTCTCATATTTTCATTTCCACCTCCTCTTCATTGATGCAATATTGAATATGCAAACATTCTTTCATTGGATCCGTGCACTCTTGGATCCACATGTTGTGTCACATAGCCCTAAAATTGGTTACTCCTTGATACCGTGTGACTACTTATGGAATTATCCTCCAAGTGTTAGTTATTCTCTCCTGGATGTTGCTAAAATAATGAGCAAAGGTGTTGGAATTGCCACAACCTTCTCTATCACAAAAGTAGGAGTATGGAGGCTCCTTCCACCCGATTAAATCTATTAGGATCAACAACCACGAATAATGGAACTCTGTTCCCAAGTCTTTTGCATCTTTGCAATCGTCTAAGAAAAGGTTCAATAAATATGGTTTCCAGCCAAGCATGGTGTCATTTGTGCACTGAGATACGGCTGTGACCACACCTATAGGGACCTCCTCCTTGTGGAATTTGTGTAGAAATTTGCACACCATTAGTTTTGTGGCCATCTTGGTGGTTGCATTGTTGATTCTTTTGATGATGATTCTGTGCGAGCCTCTCTCTGTCTCATATGTTTTCTTCATCTCTTTCGCGAGGGCATTTTATTTAGTTTTGTCATCCAGGTACTACGCAGGACTTTCTCCCATTGATGGCAGATGATCCAGATTATTTTTGGCACAAAATGAGAGCAAAGATATAATAAATAAATGCACAGAGATATTGCACATATCCAATAATATAACAGAAATGTATCAAAGATGCAACCATAAACATAGATATACAGTAATACATGATTTCTATTAATGAAATAAATGTACAGAGACTGTAAAAATACATATTGAAAGACTCGCTAGAATGGTGGAAACTCATATCTAAGAAGAGATGTGACGTTTACTCGCATTTGCAAGAAGATGATTCTTACAATGTGGCTCTAAGGGCCTTTTTAACATAAGGAAAATCCGAAATCCTAACCCCGGAAGATTAAAATCTAAAAGGTTTGCGGGCCTCGATGGGGGTAGTTGATACGTCAACTTCCCAAGGGCATAAATTTTTCATACGATCTATGTTTGGGGTGCTCGATGCACCATTAGAAATATCTATCCAAGGACTACAAATTTTTTGTGAGAAACATTGAAATTTGTTCCATGTTTATCCATGTTTTCCAAAAAAGCGTCATATAGGGCCTCAAAACGGCTTTGAAAGTTCACGACCCAAAAACTGCTAAAAATAATAAAGTACCAAAATTTCTAGAAAATTGTTTTGAGCTAGTTGGAAAAGGTGGGTGGCCACCGATATCCACCTAGATCAGCAGACATGTGATGAATGCAATAATTTCTACGTCAATGGAGGCGGGTTGTTCCATCCATAGGAAGCCTCCATGGAGGACTGCCATCAACTTCTTGATGCAATTATTTACTTCTTTCCCCCTGCCAAAGTGGGGAATATCTTTAAGTTTCAGTTTCCATGTGTTTGCTATGCCTTCCACCCATTGCTTTTGATGCATAATGGGGTCTCCAAATGGTCATGTGCCTATGCTCTCCATGTACACTTGTTGTTCAAATTCAGGGGATTTATCAGTGTCCCATACATCATGGTCTGCATATCTAAGCTTTTACATGCAACCCAATAGCATTGGCGTGGCCTTCACCCCCTCTAGAATGAAAAGTAATACGATTAAGGTTTCAGGTTGCTTGCGTGGGGACTGCATGATGGGATTATTTCCCTTTCTTTTGATTGGCGCGCTAGAGGTCCCAGCCTCTGCTTCTCTATCTTCTGCGCTCGATTCTAGGTGCTCAATGATGTCTTCAACTTGTCCTTCCTAATTCTACACAAACCCTTCCCTAGGTTGTGGTCTCAGCCCAACAACGTCTATCTTCTCATTGGCACCTCCATTCGTTATGTGGGCTACTTCAACCCTCACAGGTTGTTGTAGGTTTCCTATGCCGACTGTTTTATAGCCCTTCACACTATCGTGCGATTCAATTTCCATCATGACCATCGTCGGGGATATTTCTTCTTCCTCGACCAATGTTGTGCTCACTAGTTTGACCTGTCATGAAGAAATTGCATCGACATCGATGATTCCCTCTCTCTGTGCCATTTCCTACTATGCCTCTGTAGTTTCTTATGGTGACCTGAAACTACTTTAGGTTTTCCATGAATTTCGGCTTGGTGTGACAACCATTGGAGGTGCCATTGTAGTTACTTCTTTCTTTTATGAATAGCTTTGATTGCTTCGATCTTTGCACTCGACTGTTTTCTTGTTGTCTTTGTGCTTCCTAGCTCTGTGAATTTTCAATTTCACAACAAGTCTTGCTTGGCTAGCGTTTCCCCTTTATATAGAGGGTGCCATGAATTCCATGAATATTCTTGGAGAAGCTTCTTTGGCTACAATTAATGCATTGAATCTTGTCGAGTATACTTCATTTAATTCCATCAATGCTCCAATTCATGCCTTTTTTCCTTAACGATTGCTTTTTCACTTTTCCGATCATTGGCCCTTTTTCCAGTGTGCTACACTTTTTTAGTGCGTCGTGCATTTATCCTGTGATTTCTCCTTAGTTCACAGTGTTTTTCTTTCTATCAAGAATATGTTGCGTGCC
Organism: Picea engelmannii; assembly: GCA_009831015.1. Classification (NCBI taxonomy): domain Eukaryota; kingdom Viridiplantae; phylum Streptophyta; class Pinopsida; order Pinales; family Pinaceae; genus Picea; species Picea engelmannii. The sequence goes on along the minus strand of ML783434.1, from coordinate 155,991 downwards.
GACATTTTTACTTTTTGTCGTGTTGAGTCCACTATCTCTGTGCACGATATTTCCCAATATTTTTTTATTTTTTTTCTTTTCTATTTTTGTATTTATATTTTTCTTATTTTTCTCCTTTTTATTTATTTTTATCATTTTTTTGTCCTAAACTATGTTATAGTACACTATAAACATGCCTTTCTCACTGCGTTGTAATTTTTAAGAGTTAGTAGGTCGACTATCCCTGTACAGTTTCATATGACTACCATTGATCATTCCTTTCAGTTATGTGCTTGCCAAATCCTTTAGCTACACATATCCCCCATCTGTGACAATCTTTACTTCGTATGGCCTAGCCAATGCATTCTAAATTTACTAGGATGTTGAAAAAATTTACTGTTATAGATTAGGACTAGGTATCCTTCCTTAAAACTCTTATTTTTAATATGTTTGTCATGTCAGGATTTGTCTCTTGCTTTCTGTACTTCCTGATGAAATCCTGCCAGAATTTTGTCATCTTCCATTTCCATTAGTTGATTTAACCTTTTCTTTAGTACGCCTCTTTTTGTCATGCTGGTCATCCCTGATACACGTAGACTGGGTACTTGAAATTATAATGGCACTACTGCTTCCTGCCCATACACCAACCTGAATGGTGTCTTTCCTATCAGCTTCTTACATGTGGTCCTATATTCCCACAATACTGCTGGTATTTTCAAGTCCCAATCATCCCTGTTGACATTTCATATCTTAGTCAAAGCATTATCCAAGATCTTATTGAAGGCATCTACTATTCCATTGGCCTAAGGATGGTATGGTGTACTCTGCTGGTGATAAACTTCAAACTCCTTAGTCATAGAACTGATAGTAATATTGATAAAGCGAGTACCTTGGTCACTCATCAAAATTATTGGACACCCAAATCTGGTGATCACTTTCTCAAACAATAAGTTTGTTGTTTTCTCTGCGTTGCAGTCTTTGATTGGTGTTGCGTTTGCCCATCTTGTTAAGCATTCAATCACAATAATGATATATCTAGCTCCTAACCTTTTTTCTAGTCGATGGATTGGTCCAACAAATTCTATTTCCCATTTTTCAAATACCTACAAAGTTACTTATGGTCTTATATGAGTCTCATCCCTTCTATTGGGTTTGCCAATCCTCTGTCAGACATCACATTTCTGGAAATATTCCTTGGCATCTCTATGAACTGTTGGCCACCATAATCCTGCGTGCAATACCTTCTACTCGATAGATTTTCCTGCATATTTTCCTCCAACTATACCTTCATGAGATTCTTCCAAAATAATAGGCCTTTCATGTGTAAATGTGTTGAACCTGCACTTAATATATCTAGCTAAATAATGATGCACACATTTACAGAGAGAATAGAAGAAAGAAGAAGAAGATGAGAAAGAATGAACAAATTCTCATTAACTGTTGACACATGATATACTATGTATAGCTCAATGAGTGCGCAATGGAGGTGAACCAATGCACCATAGTGGTGGTCCAGAGTGATTTGGACACACACCAACAATTACGGAAGTGCACTGCCACCTAGTATAGTCTCTCAGGCAGTTACGAGAGTGAACTGCCACCTAGTTCAGTTAACTAGTCAACTAGTCTTCAGTTAACTGACTGAAGAAAGAGTAGTGAGGAGTTAACTCAGGGAATCAAGGCTAATGTGATAGTTTTGTGATGATCCCAAAACAAGTTCAAATTATCATGGTGATGATCCCAATGTTGCATGGTTATAAAACCAATGCAACATCTAAACTCAACTCAACTAGTCAAACTGAAGTGTCAACTAAAAGAAAATATACTCTAGGTGGAATATTCTCCCCTAAAATATAGGAGACCAGATAATGACTAATTATGACTAATAAACAAGGAAAAACATTAGGAAAAATAAATCCTAGGTGTGTTTCAAGTAACTCCAACACCCCCCCTGAACATCACTATGGTGAAAATAAAGAATGGGTTCCGACAACGAGGCCATGTTAGGTACCCAAATACAAAAGATACAATGAAAATAAAGTGAGGAAAGAGGGAAAANCCCCCGCCCCTCAAGGTCCAATTTATGTAAAAGAAGAACTACAATTGATAGGCAACTATGTTCTTCACTCCAAGACAACTTTGTACAGAATGGAACTTTTGCTCAGTGAAGGTATTGGTGAAGATATACGTCGTCTGTTTTGCTGAAGGACAGAACTATAAGTTGATAATATCCTCATGTACTAAGTCGCGAATGTAGTGCATGTGGATCTCAATGTGCTTCATCCCCTACCACTGAACTAGATCTCTACAGAACTTTAGAGTGATTTGGTTTTCACACCAGATGACGATTGGCCGTTGAAACTGAATGCCTAACTCATTGAGAAAATGTTGTAGCTACATAGCCTGAATGGTTGTGTTAAATTCCCCTCTGTACTCTACCTCAGATGAAGATAGAGAATGGCATATTTCTTCTTGCTCGACCAATAGATATGCCCAAAACCAAGACTGAGTGAGTAACCAGATGTGGACTTACGATCAATGTTATCGCCAGCCCAGTCGAAATCAGTAAACCCGATGAGATATAATGTAGTGTCTGTTGCATAATGAATCCCAAAGGTGATGGTTCCCTGTACGTATCAAAGGATACTATGCCAGCTGTAGCTCATGCGACTCCTGCATGAACCTAGAAACTATGCCAACTGCATATGAGAGGTCTAGTCTGGAGTGTGTGAGATACAACAAGATCCCCGCTAGCTATATTTACAGTGTGTTATCAACCAGTGGAGTCTCCATGCCATCCTCAAGTTTTACTCATGATAGGAAAGGATTTGGAGCAAATTTGCAGTCTGCCATGTGAAATCTCTCAAGGAGATCTCATGCATACTTGGCCTGAGATAGTTTGATGCATGATGCATCCTGATTGATATTGATTCTAAGGAAGAAGTTTAGTGGACCCATGTTCGTCATCAAAGACTTGTCATGTAGAATCCTCTTGACTGCAAAAATTGTTGAAGTCAAGCACCCGGTGATCAGCAAATCATCGACATACATAACTAAAAGTAGAAGTAAATTAGTTGTCCCAGGCATGTAGACATTTGGGTCTGATTTAAAACGTACAAAGTTCTGTGACAACATGTAGGAGTCCATCTGTTGGCATGTTTTCAGATAGAAGGCAGAGGATGATGGTTGGCATGTTTAACAGGGAGAGTATTCTTGTCATTGATGGAAAGATCAGAGTATTCCTATCATTTATGGCTTCGATGGAAAAATAGGAACATAAGATAAGTTCAGGAAGACCAGCAGTGCAACAATGATTGAATGACAAGATCAAAGTGTTGATCAAACTCCATTTCAGAGTTTTGGCTATGGGGATTTTGGATATCGGGAGATAGAAATGTCAAGGATCATTACAACAGGAGTCCCAAACTTGCAATATGCGAAATTGCGAAATATCCTCAGTCGTCAGATTGAGGATTGATTTGAACCGTTGATCAAGCATGAAGAAGGCCCGTAAAGTTTGACAATATCTGGATCGTTGGGTCCATAGGACATGTGGTGAAAGATCGTCGTGTTGGTCAAAATCCATTTCAGAGTTTTGGCTATCGGGATTTCAGATATTGGGAGATAGAAATGTTAAGGATCATTACAATAGGAGTCCCGAACTCGCGATATGCGAAATTGTGAAATATCCTCAGCCATCAGATCAAGGATTGATTTGAACCATTGATCAAGCATGACGAAGGCCCATAAAGTTTGATAAGATATGGATCATTGGGTCCATAGGACATATGGTGAAAGATCGTCATTTTCCTGACTGGGAAGTCAAAGGAACGGGTTTCCCTAACCTCTCGAATTCACGAAATGAGAAACACCGATGTAAACTCCATTTCGGAGTTTTGGATATTGGGACTTTGAATTGACAAGAACACTGAACAACAAGAATGTCGAAATTGCAAAATGTGAAATGCCGAAATGCCAAAAGGCAAAACTCTGAAATCTTGTCAATCGTCCATCTCAGGGGGTTATGTGAGCCATTCGATCACTTTGGAGTTTTGGAAATCGGAAGATGGAGAGGTAAAGAACTCCTATCATAGGAGTCCCGAAGTCGTGAACCCCAAAATCGCGAAGAGACATGGACCATTGAATCATCTATAGTGTGGAACGTTGATCTGACTCCATTTCAAAGCTTTAGATATCGGGACATGGAGCATCAAGAAAATCTACCACATGACATGCGAAGTCTCGAAATGTTGAAATGCGAAATGTGAAAAAAAATTCTTTATGTAGACCTTGGTTACAACCATTGGTCACATCAACGAGAGATAGAGGAAAAGAGCTATAGAAACCAAGCTCCTCTTCGGGGATTGCAACATGGAGTGTCGAGACACTTGATCACACAAATCCTGAAATGTCGAAGAGTAGAATGCTGAAATGAATGCAAGACTAATAAAGTCATCCAATGGTGCAAGTGAACTTGAATATGATCGAAGGGCTAGTGCTCCATCTCACAGTTTTTTGAATAGTTAGAAATCTGTTAGCAAAAATAATTTATGATTCTTGATCATTTAACATTTTTGGTAGCCGAGATGTTTTTGGTTGAAGATGATTTGAGGTGAAACGAACATCATGGTTGGAGATAAAAGAAGAACATAGAGATTGTGGAGTGTTAGCTGTTCTGACTGGAAAAATGAGTTGAACTGTAGAATTGAAAAACTATAGAATGTATAGAGTGAAGAAAAGCTCAGATAGAAGGAGCAGAGGCTGAACAGAAAAGAAAAGGCGGAGAGAGAAGAATCTACACATATCAAAAGGGATGAGAAGGATAGAGAAATAATAGATAGACAGAGACAGCAAGTCAAGCCAAATATGTACAGAGAAGAAGAGTAGTGTAGTAGAGAAGAATTGTAGAACAATGAAGAAGTAGTGAGAATTGATTTATCTGTGTGTTTGTTATTTAATCATTTATTTGTAACTAGGGTGGTAGGGAGGTGCTAGGGAGGACGTTGTCCTTAGAGGTTCAAGTGGGTGCTTGGGAGTAGTAGCTTCCATCTATTTGTAGCCAGAGAATTTTTAGGGAGGCAGGGTGGTGCAAGGGAGAACATTTGTTCTCTGTTATACAGGTTGGAGCTTGTGTAACTGGAAGTAGGGGCTTTCATCTAGTTGGTGCTGGATTACTCAGGAAGTTGGTGCTTCCCTCTAGTGGGTGCTAGAGATATCAAAGAGTTGATTCTCTCAACAAGTTGGAGCTTGTAAAACAGAGGTAGTAGCCTCACATTGAGTTGGTGCTCAATTATATATGATGTACAGAACTTAAAAGACTGCCTATCATTTCGAAGAAGAAGAGGTTTTCTCCCTTTATGGGTTTCCTTGTGAAAAATTTGTCTCTGTGTATATCTTATGGTTGACTGATACTCATTATTTATGTTGTTCGTATGATGTATGATATTGATGATCACTTGAAGAAAGTTTAAGAATTTTTTAATAGACTAAAATTGTTTAAGCACAGTAACAA
>ML783434.1:138500-150452 GCA_009831015.1 Picea engelmannii | reverse complement strand
TGTCTTAGTAATTTCAACAATTGGTATCAGAGTGGGTTCCTTTTATTTAAAGGTATATCTATAAGCTTAAACATGACAAGTCATGAAGGAACTTCAGCCAGTAAGCCTCCTCTGTTTGATGGAACAAATTTTGCCTTTTGGAAGGTTAGAATGAGGACATACCTAATGGCCTTAGGTGCTAATGTTTGGGATGTGGTAGAGAATGGATACACAAAACTAGTTGTTCTAGTTTCTAAGGATGCTAAGTTATAATTTAGCTTTAATGCTAAGGGAATGAATGCTATCTTGAATGGACTTGTAGAAGTTGAGTTTGTAAAGGTGATGCATTTTCAAACTGCCAAAGAAATGTGGGATAAACTTATTAGCAGCTATGAAGGAAATGAGAAAGTAAAAGATGCCAAACCTCAAACATTCAGGTTGAAGTTTGAACAACTAAATATGAATGAAGATGAAACAGTTAGAAAGTATTTTTAAGAGTTGAAGAACTTGTGAATGCCATGAAGAGTCTTGGTGAGAAGTTTGAAGAATTACTCTTAATCCAGAAGATTTTAAGATCTCTGCCTGATAAATTTAATCCAAAAGTTTCTGCAATAGAAGAATTAAATGATCTTAAAACCATGTTCATTGATCAACTTCTAGGAACTTTAACTGCATATGAAATGAGAATTAGAAAAGATAAATCCATTACAAGAGAAGCATCATTTAAAATAGACAAGAACACTGATTCAGATTTAGAAGATATTGAGGCAAAATTTGTGAGAAGATTAAAGAAAGGATCAGGAAAATATCAAGGCAAGCTTCCCTTCAAATGTTTTAACTGTGGTAAGATAGTTCATTTTTCATCTAAGTGTCCCCATCAGAAAAAGGACCAGATCTTTGATGATTAAAAGAAGTACAAATTCAAGAAGTATAATAAGAAAAATAGTTTGTGTGCAAATAATGAAAATTCCTCAGAAGACACCGATAGTGAATCTTCCTGTGAAGATAAGATAAATGACTTCATGCTTATGGACAAAGAGGATTATAATAATAAAATCATAGATAGTGATGATAATAATGAAGAAGCTATGGTTGATATGGAAGGATAACTGACTAGTGCACTGGAAGAGATTGACAGACTCAAAATTAAGAACAGAAAGCAAAAACAATTGCTGATACAGTTTGAAAAAGACAGTAAATAGCCTGATGAAGACCTTTCTCTGCTGAAAGTGGAATTAGAAGAGGCAAAGAAAATGGAAGACATACTGAAACAACAATTGTCAGAGAAGAAAGAGAGGTGTGAAGCCTTAGAAGAAGAGATAGTAAAACTAGAAAAGAAATGGAGAAGTTTAAGGGATTGTATCACCAAAATATTCCAAGTATTAAAGCCTCAGAGGGATTAACCTCCATCATAAATCAACATAGAAACCCAAAGTTGAAAACTGGATTGGGGTATGAAGAAGGATCATGTAGTGATCATCCAAATAATATAGAACATGTCAAGTGAGTTAATTCCTCAAACATTGACAATAGTCATTCTGTAGAAACAAAGAAAGAAAATCAGCCACCACAAGGGAATGAAAGAAAAAGTACTAGAACTGAATTTGTAGATCAAATAAATAACACAAAGACATTTTTTCAAAGAAATCATCAACATGGAAGAAATCAAATACAGTCTTTTTCCAGGTACAAACGTTTTCCCTACGGTTATTGGTTTTTTTGTTCTAACTTTGGTCACAAAGTTGTAAACTGTTCATTAAGATCTAGATATTTGAAATCAAGATACTTAAGGAATAATTATCAGCCACAACAAAGATTGAGACAACCAAGCAACAATCAATCACAGACTATAAATCATATGATGAATGAGAGAAGGACACATGTGAAGCACAACAACAGGTATGAGCATAACAATCATTATGATTTGTTACTTAGTGAACCAGAATGTTACAACTGCCATAATTATGGACATAAAGTTGCAGACTGTAGCTTAAGGAATTACAAGCTAGATTTGATTCCCACTGCTAAAAATGTCAAGGTTTGGAAGAAGAAAGTAGATGACAAGTGTGGTCTAGTGCTATCAGCCCAAAGACAAAAGAATCCCTGGTATATTGATAGTGGATGTTCCAAACATATGTCAGGAGACAAAAGTAAGTTTCTAACCCTAAGTGATAGCAAATCAGGGAATGCAACTTTTGGAAATGATGCACCAGGAAAAATAAAAGGTAAAGGAATGGTAAGTTTGAGTAATGGCAAAGGGAAATCTCAAGATGTGTTGTTTGTAGAAGGTATGAAACATAATCTGCTCAATGTTAGTCAAGTTTGTGATCGAGGATGTGAGGTCATTTTTTCTTCTAAATACTGTAGAATAAAATATGTGAATTCAGGACAGCTAGTTGCTAAAGGCATAAGGACAGATAATAATGTATATGTGCTGAAAGAATATAGAGAAGAATGTCACTTAAGCAAGTATGATGAAAGTTGGTTGTAGCATAAGAGACTTGGACATTTAAATTTCAATCATATAATCAAGCTCAGAAATAATGGGGTGGTAAAATATCTTTCGAAGATATCAAAGGCATACGACTCTGTTTGTAAACCCTGTTAGATAGGAAAGCTTACATGCACTCAGTTCAAATTGAAAAACTTTCCTTCAACAGATAAACCTCTCCAACTAGTACATATGGATTTATGTGGACCATCAAGGAAAGAAGGTACAAGAAAAGAAAATTATTTTATGTTGATAATTGATGATTATTCTACACTAACATGGGTTTCCTTTTTGAAGGTAAAATATGAAGCATTTGAAAAATTCGAAGTGTCTAAGGCTCTGACTGAGAATCAAATAGGAAAAAGATTAAAGGTAGTAAGATATGATAGAGGAGGAGATTTTAGTTCAAGGAACTTCAAAGAGTTCTATGATAAACTTGGGATCAAAGGAGAGTACACAATCCCAAGGACTCCATAGCAAAATGGAGTTGTTGAGAGGTAGAATAGATCAGTTCAACAAATGGCTAGATCAATGATGAATGAAAGGAACATACCACAGACATACTGGGTGGAAGAAATTCATACAATTGTTCATATTCTTAACAAAACTCATCTCAGGCCACACAGTGACAAGACTCCATATGAACTATGGTTTGGAAGACCTACTTCAATCAAGCATTTTAAAATATTTGGGAGTAAATGTTATATCAAGAATAATGATGAAAATATTGGCAAATATGATGATAGGGAAGATGAAGGTATCTTCTTGGGTTATGATACAAATAGTAAAGGGTACAAATGTTACAATAAGAGACTGCATAAACTGGTGGATTGTATAGACGTAAAAGTTGATGAAGAAATCCCGGTCAGAAATATAAGCAGTTCTGAACCAAGAACAAAAGATATAGTTGAAGATGAAAATGAACAGGTCCAAGGATCAGAAAGAGAAGAATTTGAATCAGATGAAGATACAAATTCTTAGGCTGACATAAATCAACAAAAAGAAGAAAAAACAAATCTCAGAATTGTTAAAAAGAATCATCCTGGAAATTAGATAATTGGAGATATAAATAAAGGAGTTCAAACAAGAAGGAAATTAATTAAAGATTCAGAACAGTCTCATGTTTCTTTTTTAGCTATGATCGAACCTAAAAATTTTGATGAAGCCAGTCAGCATGATGATTGGATTAGAGAAATGAATGAAGAGCTTGATCAAATTGAAAAGAATAATACTTGAGAGCTTGTCCCTAGACCTGAAGATAAGAATGTAATAGGTTCCAAATGGGTGTTCAAGAATAAAATGAATGAAAAAGGGCAAGTTGTTAGAAATAAAGCCAGACTAGTCTGTAAAGGGTATGCACAAGTTGAAGTTCAGGACTTTGATGAAACCTTTGCACCAGTGGCAAGATTGGAAGGCATAAGAATGTTTCTTGCCTATTCATGTCATAAAAACTTTAAAGTTTATCAGATGGATGTTAAGTCAACATTTCTTAATGGAGATCTAGAGGAAGAAGTATATATGGAGCAACCTGAAGGATTCTCATTGACCGATAATCCTAATTATGTTTGTAAGTTGAAGAAGGCCTTATATGGAATAAAACAAGCACCATGAGCTTGGTATTATAGACTGGACAAATTTTTACAAGAAAAAGGGTTCAAGAAAGGTACTGTTGACAGTAACCTTTACATTAAGTCTGAAGGTGATAATTTACTAGTTGTTTTGGTTTATGTAGATGATATTATTTTTGTCTATACTAATGAATCATCTGTCCAGTGGTTTGCTAACTCTATGCAAACAGAATTTGAAATGCCCATGATAGGAGAACTGTCATATTTTCTTGGCTTACAAGTAAAACAAAGTTATGCAACAATATTTATTTCTCAAGAAAAATATTTGAAAGAGATTTTGAAGAAATTTCAGATGGAAGATTCCTCTCTAGTTAGCACACCTATGGTGGTTGGTTGCAAGCTCAATAAAAATGATGTTTCACTGGATGTTGATCAAAGGACATATCTCTCTATGATAGGCAGTCTTCTGTACATCACAACATCCCGTCCTGATATAATGAAAGTTATTAGAATGGTAGGTTGTTATCAGTCTTCTCCTAAACAAAGTCATTTAGGAGTTGTCACAAGGATATTAAAATATTTGAATGGGACAATGACTTATGGTCTATGGTATCCCAGAAATCAAAATTTTCAATTAACTGCTTATTCAGATGTAGACTGGGCAAACTATGTTGATGAGAGAAAAAGCACCAGTGGAGGAGCATTCTTTCTGGGTGACTCATTAGTAGCATGGATCAGAAAAAAGCAAGGATCTATTTCATTATCAACTACAGAGGTAGAATACATTGTTGTTGCTACTTGTTGCACACAAATTTTGTGGATGATTTAAACTCTTGCAGATTTGAAGGTGACTTACACTGAACCCATTTCAATTCATTGTGATAACACTAGTGCCATTAGTGTCTCTAAGAATCTTGTTCTTCATTCCAATACTAAGAATATTCCATTAAAGTATCATTTTCTCAGAGAACAAGTTACAAACAAAATTGTTCAGCTGAATTATATTCTGTCTACAGTACAGATTGTTGATATTTTTACTAAACCATTAGCAACAACCCCTTTTGGATATCTTCGTCAAAAGTTGGGAGTTATAATTTGTTGTGTCTAATCTGTTTACCTAGTCAGGGGGAGTACTTACTGAATCTGGTGTATTTCTAAGATGTTCATAGTTGACAAGGGGAGTATGTACTGCAACAGCTCAGGGGGAGCATTTCTTTGACATTGATGTCAAAGGGGGAGTAAGTGTGATGATTTCAAGATCAGAGTATATGTTATAGTGGCATTGTCACAGTGGTATAGTTGCATGTTTTTCATGATTTTAAGATGTTTTGGTGTAGTTACATCATGGGGTTGCCATCAATGCCAAAGGGGGAGATTGTTGGCATGTTTTCAAATAGAAGGCAGAGGGTGATGGTTGGGATGTTTAACAGGCAGAGTATTCTTGTCATTGATGGTAAGATCAGAGTATTCCTTTCATTTATGGATTCGATGGAAAAACATGAATAGAAGATAAGTTCAGGAAGACCAACAGTGCAACAATGATCGAATGACAAGATCAAAGTGTTTATCAAACTCCATTTCGTAGTTTTGGCTATCGGGATTTCGGATATCGGGAGATAGAAATGTTAAGGATCATTACAACATGAGTCCCAAACTCACAATATGTGAAATCGTGAAATATTCTCAGCCATCATATCGAGGATTGATTTGAAACATTGATCGGGCATGATGAAGGCCCGTAAAGTTTGATAAGATCTGGATCATTGGGTCCACAGGACATGTGGCGAAAGATCGTCATGTTGGTCAAACTCCATTTCGGAGTTTTGGCTATCGAGATTTCGGATATCGGGAGATACAAATGTCAAGGATCATTATAACAGGAGTCTCGAACTCGCGATATGAGAAATCATGAAATATCCTCAGCCGTCAAATCGAGGATTGATTTGAACCATTGATCAGGCATGAAAAATACCCGTAAAGTTTGATAAGATTTGGATCATTGGGTCCATAGGACATGTGGTGAAAGATTGTCATTTCACTAAATGGGAAGTCAAAGGAACGGGGTTCCCTATCCTCATGAATTCACGAAATGAGAAACCCTGATGTAAACTCCATTTCAGAGTTTCGGATACTGGGACTTTGAATTGACAAGAACACTGAACAACAAGAATGTCGAAATCGCGAAATGCGAAATGCCGAAAAGACAAAACGAAAAACTCCGAAATCCCATCAATTGTCTATATGAGGGGGTTATTGGAGGTGTTCGATCACTTCAGAGTTTCGGAAATTGAAAGATGGAGATGTAAAGAACTCCTATCATAGGAGTCCCAAAGTCGTGAACCCCAAAATCGTGATATGCGAAATCGCGAAGTGATCTAGACCGTCGAATCATCTAGAGTGTGGAGTGTTGATCTGACTCCATTTCAAAGCTTCGGATATCAGGACAGGGAGTGTCAAACTCTACCACATGACATGTGAAGTCCCGAAATATCGAAATGTGAAATGTGAAAAACATTTCTTTGTGCAGACCTTGGTCACAGCCATTGGTCACATCAACGAGAGACAGAGGAAAAGAGCTATAGCAACCAAGCTCATCTTCATGGATCGCGACATGGAGTGTCGAGACACTTGATCACCCAAATCCTGAAATGTCTAAGAGAGGAATGCCAAAATGAATGAAAGACTAATAAAGTCATCCAACAGTGCAGGTGAACTTGAATATGATCGGAGGGCTAGTGCTCCATCTCACAGTTTTTTGAATAGTTAGAAATCTGTTAGCAAAAATGATTTATGATTCTTGATCTTTTAACGTCTTTGGTAGCCGAGATGTTTTTGGTTGAAGATTAATTGAGGTGAAACAAACATCATGGTTGGAGATAAAAGAAGAACATAGAGATTGTGGAGTGTTGACTATTTTGACTGGAAAAATGAGTTGAACTGTAGAATTGAAAAACTACAGAATGTACAGAGTGAAGAAAATCTCATATAGAAGGAACAGAGGCTGAACAGAAAAGAAAAGGTGGAGAGAGAAGAATGCGCACATATCAAAAGGGATGAGAAGGACATAGAAAGAATAGATAGACAGAGACAACAAGTCAAGCCAACATATGTATAGAGAAGAAGAGTAGTGTAGTAGAGAAGAATTGTAGAATAGTGAAGAAGTGGTAAGAATTGATTTATCTGTGTGTTTGTTATTTAATCATTTATTTGTAACTAGGGTGGTAGGGAGGTGCTAGGGAGGACTATTGTCCTCAAAGGTTTAAGTGGGTGCTTGAACAAAGGGAGTAGTAGCTTCCATCTAGTTGCAGCCAGAGAATTGTTAGGGAGGCAGTGTGGTGCAAGGGAGAACATTTGTTCTCTATTATACAGGTTGGAGCCTATGTAACTAGAAGTAGGTGCTTTCATCCACTTGGTGCTGGAATACTCAGGAAGTTGGTGCTTCCCTTTAGTGGGTTCTAGAGAAATCAAAGAGTTGATGCTCTCAACAAGTTGGAGCTTGTAAAATAGAGGTAGTAGCCTCACATTGAGTTGGTGCTCAATTATAGATGATGTACATAACTTAAAAGACTACCTATCATTTCGAAGAAGAAGAGGTTTTCTCCCTTTATGGGTTTCCTCATGAAAAATTTGTTTCTGTGTATATCTTATGGTTGACTGATACTCATTATTTATGTTGTTCATATGCTGTATGATATTGATGATCACTTGAAGAAAGTTTAAGAATTGTTTAATCACAGTAACAACTGATTCACACCCCCCCCTCTCATTTGTCTTAGTAATTTCAACACCATCTTGGCATACCATGACCTTGGAGCCTGCTTGAGTCCATAAATGGACTTGTTTAGTAAGAAAACCAAAGATGAGTTCTGCATAAATCCATGGGGCTGCTCCATGTAGATCTCCTCAGAGAGATCACCATGAAGAAATTCATTCTTCATGTCCATCTGATGGACTTCCCATCCTTTGGATCCCATAATGGAAAGTGCTAATCATATGGAATCCATATTCACTACTGGAGCCAAAGTCTCATCATAGTCAATACCATGAACCTGCTGAAAGCCTTTGGCAACAAGCCTGGCTTTGTATCTGTTGATTTGTCCATCTGCAATGCTCTTGGTCATGTAGACCCATCTGCATCTCACAATTTTCCTCCCAGAAGGAAGGGGAACTAGATCCCAAGTATGGTTCTCGAGGAGGGAGTTGTACTCCTACATGATGGATTCCCAAGAGGGATTTCCAAAAGCCTCGCCATAAGACTGTGGATCTGAAGACTGAACCAAGAAAATATGCCTGGAAGGAAATGGTTTAGTGGCAGTGAGTGCAATAGGAGGCTCCTTGAAATTAGATTGAGTCCTCCTAGTATCGACTGGATCACCAATGAGATCCCCTGCATCCTGAAGAGTAGTCTGTGCCCACTTGGGCCTCTACTCTGAATTTGCAACTAGATCTAGACGCTCTGACTTTGGATCTAACTGTACTAACTCTAAATCTGAATCTAAATCATTTGAGTCCTCTGAATCAGAAATCTTGTCTGAAGAATATTCGGCATGTGCATGCTCATCATCTCATACAGGTGGAAGAGTGAAGGTGTATGCATGCGACTATTGATGTGCATGTGAGACACTTTCCTCGAATTGGACACTACGCTCAATGATGAGTCAGTCCAATAAAAGATCAATAAGTCGATATCCCTTCACACCATTGGGGTATGGAACATAATTTCACTCAGTGCTCTGTGGATCAAGTGTCTTCCTTTTCTCAGAGGGAATCTAGGCCCATGCACATGAATCGAAAAAATGAAAGTGGTTCACTTCCAGTTTGAGGGCGCTCCAAGCCTCATAGGGGGTCTTATCCTTGACAGATCTATGGGGATATCCGTTTTGGATGTATGTTTCACAATTAAGTGCTTCGGTCCATAGTCTATGTGGTAGTGACTTTGCATGCAGCATGCAAGATTCCATCTCCTTTAGAGATCTGTTTTTCCTCTCTGCAACTCCGTTTTGTTGCGGATTATAGGGAACTATGTGTTGCAAATGAATCCATGCCTCATGGAAAATATTATGGATCTCATGATTTACATACTCTTCCCCATTATTAGTTCAAATAAATTTGATCTTCTTTCCATACTGTGTCTCAACCAAAGATTTGAAATCTTTGAGGTATTGAAATACCTTGAATTTTTTCCTGAGAAAGTAGATCCATGTAAAACGTGAGAAATCATCAACAAAAATGAGAAAAAACCTTTCTTTGTTGATCGATGGATCAATAAAAGGACCCATGAGATCACTATGGATCATATCTAAAGGTGCGAAAGCTCGCTTATGCTTTCCTTTGTTGAATTTGTCCCGAGGGTGTTTTTCGAGAACACATCCCTAACATACTCCCTTGGAGAAATGGATGTCTAGTAGACCATCAACTAATTTGTTCTTGCTAAGTTGTTGCATGTATATGAAATTAAAATGTACAAACCTTTCGTGTCATATCCTACTACTTTCATCAGCATGAGTAAGCAGTAAAGAAGAATCAGGTTCAATGAATTCAGAAAATGTATACAATCTAGACTGATGATTTACCTCACCGGTAGAAACCCTGGAGTTGGTTTGCATGTTGTAGATGTCCATGGAATTTGGTGTGAATATGACTTTATTTGTAGTGCCAAAATTCTTCATCTGATACACGGAGAGAAGGTTGAAAGAAAGTTTGGGAATGTGCAACACATTCTCAAAGCTTCCGTTGGTGAGTTCAATCCTTCCTTTGTCGATGACTTCGACAAAAGAGTTACCCCCCATCAAAATAGGAGGACCTTTGCATGAATCTAATCAATAATAGACTTCTTTTGAGGCATCCATGTGATGTGATGCTCCTGAATCTATGAACCAAGCATCGAGAGAGGAGTTGATGGAAATCAAGGCATGGCTAGAATTTCCTTTCTTGGAATTAGGATCTCCTGGCTTCTTCTTCTTTGCACCCTTGGGAATGTGATCTCCAAGGTTGTTTTTCGAAAGTATTTGAGAAATTAGATATATTTTATTTTGCATGCATGTGGATTCCGAATGGAATCTTTTGTGAAGTACGTGCATTTCTCTCCTTTTCTTCCCTTTTCTCCTTTGGATTTGGAGGCGTCGGTGAAGGGTTTTGTTTACCCTTCCTTCTTTGGATGTGCATGATATTTTCTATTATATTTATCTTTATATTGCTGATATTTTTGAATTCCATCATGAACAGTGACTACATTCACCCTTGGGCCTTTGAATGTGCCCATGTTGATGAGCTTGGTTTTCTCTTGTGTCAAGGATTCGATAAAGTCCTCAAGAGAAGGCATCTTCCAGGTGGATCCATAGGTGAATCTGATAGTATAGAATGTATATATGAATACAAATAATTCAAGACCAAGCTTGGAGAGAATGGTGAGAACCATTTGTTTCTCCTCCTTCGATTTATCAACCCCGCAAGCTTTGAGTTGCGACAATAAATCCTTGAATTTTGCAAAGAAATCTTGGATATTATCGAAGATTTTTGGATCCAATGTGAGAAGCTCCACCTCTAGAATGTGTCCCCTCATCTCATCATGTTTTCAAAATATCCCTTCTAAGGTGGTCCATGCTTCATTAGGATTCTTACAGGAAGATATATGAAAAAGGAGATCAGGAGAAATAAGACTGCAAATTGTTTCGAGTGCCTCATCCATGCGATTTAAGTACTTCAATTTTTCTATGGCTGATGTCAGTTATGTATCTGTATTCAAGGTTAACATGTACAAACCTATAGATTAGAGATGTATGGTTATTTTCTCCTTCCATGCAAAATAGTTGTAAGGTGTAAGAATGAATTCTTTTTGGAATTCCATCTTTCTGCTGTCTTCAATCTTTTGTACCTGCAAAAGATTTTGGTGTAGATTTTGCTTAGCAGTCTATTGGCTCTGATACCATGTAATTTTTTTGAACCTAGACAGAATATATATAGCTAAACATTGATACACACATTTGCAGAGAGAATAGAAGAAAGAAGAAGAAGGAGAGAAAGAATTGAAGAATTCTCACTAACTGTTGTGAATAATGAATAATTTGCACATGATATAATTTGTATGGCTCAATGAGTGCACAATGGAGGTGAACCAATGCACCATATTGGTGGTCTAGAGTGATATATACACACACCATTAGTTATAGGAGTGAACTTACACCTAGTCTAGTCTCTCAGGCAGTTACGGGGGTGAACTGCCACCTAGTTGAGTTAACTGGTCAACTAGTCTTTAGTTAACTGACTGAATAGAGACTAGTGAGGAGTTAAATCAGGGAATCAAGGCTAATGTGACAGTTTGGTGATGATCCCAAGACAAGGTTGAATTAGCATGGTGATGATCCCAATGTTGCATGGTGATAAAACCAATGCAACATCTAAACTCAACTCAACTAGTCAAACTGAAGTATCAACTGAAAGAGAATATTCTCCAGGTGGAATATTCTCCCCTAAAATATAGGAGACTAGATAATGACTAATTATGAATAAGAAACAAGGAAAATCATTAGGAAAAATAAATCCTAGGTGTGTATGAAGTAACTCCAACATCATGTTCTAATACACACCTTCTCAAAGTGTTATCTGGGCCCATATTGTATAAGTGTCCTGCAATAAGTTGATAGTATGTATCTCTGAATACCATATTTTTTTTCTATGTAGTGCTAAACTCTCGTGGTGGAATACCTGTGATTAAGTATTCAATAATATCAACAAAGTATTAATCAACTACTTGTACTCAAAATAGTTGCGCATCAGGGAAGTTGTCTTCCAAGTTAGTAAGTTCTCTCCATTAGTTACCCTCGACGGGTGATCAGGTCTTGCATTTAGATTGCTAGGTTTGACTATTACTTTGAAATAAAATTATTGCAATAACAATAGCCATATACAGATCCT
>ML783434.1:95782-138470 GCA_009831015.1 Picea engelmannii | reverse complement strand
CATTGGCTTGTTGACTAGGTATTTGAGAGAAGAATGGTCTGTGAACATCTTAAAGTGTTTACCTAGTAAGTAGTGCCTGAAATTTTGAAGTGCATATACCATGGCTAGGCCTTCTCTTTTTATGGTGTTGTAGTTCTTCTTTGATTCTAAAAATTTTCTTCTTGCAAAGGCTATAGGATGGTGTAAATTCCATGCTCCTAGATATGCCAAAATTTCTCCAAGTGCTATAACTGATGCATATACATGCACATGAAATGTATTTTCCCAATATGGGAATACTAGGATAGGTGTTGTGACCATTTGTTTTCTTTTAAGGTGTACAACCCTTATTGATAGTCCTCATTCCACTGAAATTGAATATCCTTATTTAACATTTTTTCCATTGGTGTTGTAACATACCAAATATAAAAAGTGTGCAGAACATAAATAAAATGCTAGAAATGGCATAATAACAACAATATAACCAGAAAATTCACCATAATAACACTGAAATGATATAAGAATAACAACAGAAATAACACTTTGATTCTGAGAGAAATGTTCAGAGGCCTCTTCAAGGGGGAAACCTCCAGTCGAGCAGAGCTCTATTACAATAATATCCAAGCTAGGGTTATCATACCCTCAACTCCTATTTATAATCAAAAGAAGCATCTAGAGGAAGATCCTTCTAGAAGTGGAAGATTCTATTAGGTCTTCTTACATTCGACTTATTCTATTTTATTGCAAGGCCTTATTAATGTTGACCTTTATTACATCTAAATATATTGTTCTACCTATGTACGGGTTAGGACCTTAACATGTCCTCCACCTTAAAAACAACCTTTTCCTCAAATCTTGAGATGTGGAAATCGTTGCAAAATGGTAGCTAGTTCCCAAGTGGCATCTGTTGGAGTTGTATCTTTCCACTGGACTAACACTTCCTTGATGGTTCTCTGACACAGGAAACGCTCACACTAGTCCAAAACTGCTTGTGGTTGTAGCCAAATGGATCCTTCTTCGTCTAACTTGGGAAGGTTGGTTTGAATTTGGCACTTAGTTCCAATCACCTTCTTTAAATATGAAACATGAAAAACATGATGTAGCTTAGGATGACTAGGCAAAGCTAACTGATAGGCCACCTATCCCACACACTTGAGAATGATATAAGGACCATAAAATTCGGGCGCTAGCTTCTGACAGTGCTCGTCCTTGAGGGAATTTTCTTGTAAGGTTGTAGTCAAAGAAACACTTGATCCCCTTCTTCAAATTGACGTTTAGAGCGACCTTGATCTACTTGTTTCTTCATGTGATTCTGTTCCATGACCAAATTCTCTTTGAGGGTGTAGAGAATAGCCTCTCGAACTGTGAGAATTTGGTCAACCGCCTGGACCTTCGAGACACCAAGTAAGTATGAGAGAATTGAAGGTGTATTTTGTCCATATACCGCCTCAAAAGGAGTCATGCATGTAGTTGTATGGTATGAAGTATTTTACCACCATTGAGCTAGGAGTAACCATTGAGCCCATTGATTTTTATTTTTCAAAGAAAAACACCTCAAATATGTTTCCAATCACTTTTTGATAACTTCCATTTGACCATCAGTATGGGGATGATAAGTTGTGATGAGATGCAATTGGGTGCCTTGTAGCTTGAACAGTTCTTGCCAAAAATTGTTGGTGAAAGTTGGGTCATGATAAAAAACAATAGAATGTGGCATGTCATGAATCTTGAAGACTTGATCCATGAAAATTTGAGCCACCATGGATGTTGTAAATGGTTGTTTAAGAGAACATAAATGGGCATACTTGGAAAGGCTATCAACAACCACCATGATGATTGATTTATTTCCCAATTTGGGTAAGCCTGTAATAAAATCCATAGAGATATCCCTCTAAATAGTAGGTGGAATTGGAAGCAGTTTTAGTGTTCCCGGAGATTTGACTCTTTCGCCCTTGTTGCATTAACACACATCACATTCAATGACAAAATTACTAATGTCTTGTTTCATACCTTCCCAGAAAAAAAAAAAAACATTTGACCTTGTTATAGGTTTTGGTAAACCCGGAGTGCCCAGCTGTGGGTGTAGCATGAAGCTTAGAAAGTACCGTGGATTTAAGTTTTGATTGTTTACTTAAATACAAATGGCCTTTGTATCAAATCTCATCATGGAGCCAAGAGTAACTTGGGGAAGTTGGAACATTGGACTACAATTGTTGGATCAGATGCGAACTTTTGGGATTGTGTAGCCATTCCCGGCAAACGGCTTGGAGACAATCTGGTACAATGAAGGAAAGAGAGAAAAGGGATCCGTCATCTTCATATTTTTGGGAAAGTGCATCCAAAACCACATTGTCTTTTCCTTTCTTGTAAATGATCTCATAATCATATCCAAAGAGCTTAGTCACCCATTTTTGTTTCTCCAGGGAGGAAATGCATTGTTCTAGAAAATACTTGAGGCTTTGATGGTCTATCGTAATTTGGAAGCACTGCCCCAATAGATAAGAGCACCATAGATCAACGACATGAAGTATAGCCAACATTTCTTTTTCATAGATTGATTTGCCCAAATTTCTTTCAGACAGTTGCTTGCTGGTAAAGGCCAATGGCCGACCCTTTTGCATAAGGACAACACGAATTCCTTTTCCTGAAGCATCAAATTCCAAGACAAAGGTCTTTGTGAAATCAGGAAGGGTTAGGACTGGAGTGGTGCACATAACCATGTTCAAGTTTTGAAAATCTTAAGTAGTTGCTGGAGTCCAAGTGAAAGAGTTATTTTTTAGGAGTGCAGTGAGAAGTGCTACAATCTTTCCATAGTTCTTAACAAAATTGCGATAATAACCTACTAAGCCTAGAAATCCATGCAAGATTTTCAGAGTCTTTGGGTGAGGCCAGTCTTGCATAGCTTCAATATTTTTAGGATCCACCCTGACGCCGTCCTTTCCAACCAGATGACCCAAGTACTCGACTTCTGAGGTGCCAAAATCACATTTAGACTGTTTTAGGAAAAGTTGGTGCTGAGAGAGTAGATGGAAAACTCGATCCACATGAGCAATATGGTATGTGTAGGATTTTCTATAGATGAGGATATCATCAAAGAAAACTAAGACAAAATGATAGAGAAAAAGATGGAAGACATGATTCATGAGGCTTTGGAAGGTGGAGGGGGAATTGCACAAGACAAAGGGCATGACAAAAATCTCATAGTGGCCCTCATGAGTTCTAAAGGCAGTCTTGGGAATGTCTACCTCTTTTATATGTATCTGGTGGTAGCTAGAAGGAAGATCAAGTTTAGTAAAGAACTGGGCGTGACTCAATTCATCCAAGAGGTCATCAATGACAAGAATGGGAAATTTGTATTTAATGGTAAGTTTGTTGAGGGAACAGAAGTCAGGACACATTCGCCAAGAACCTTCTTTCTTCAGGACCATGACCACAGGAGAAGAGTAGGGGCTCATACTAGGGCAGATAACGCCTGCGTTAAGGAGTTCCTGGGCCATTTTCTCAATTTCATTTTTTTGGGAAAAGGGGTGATGATACGAACAGATATTGGGAGGAAGGCTTCCTGGTACAAGTCTAATGGAATGATAATGAACACCATGGGAAGGAGGGATTCCCTAGGGAGTGGAAAAGACCATTTGATGTTTATAAAGGATGGATTGGAGGTCTTGTGACACCGAGGGTGTCTCTGTTTATTGTATGGCATGGAGTTGGGAAATAACACCAGAATGACCTTTATTGAGAATCTTTTCCATGTGATTGGAACTAATGATCTCAGGTGAACCAGTGGTGATTCCTTGGAACTTATATTGTTGGCACTCCTGGTCGAATTGCATGGTTAATTCCTTAAAATCCATGAGAATGCAACCCAAAATACTTAGCCAGTCAGCATCCAACACAATGTCACAACCACCCATGTTGGTAGCAAACATATGATATTTTAGGTGGTAGTCACCAATTTGGAGACACACATTTTCACAATGCCCCCCACATTTCATGGAGCCACCATTGGCAATCATGATTTGGAAATTATTCACTGTGTGGATGTAGCAATGAGTTTCTTGCGCAATGCAACAATGAATAAAATTATGGGTGCTTCCACTATTAACTAGAATAATGACATTCCTATGCTTGATGTAATTGATTAGCTTGAGGGTTTGGGGAGAAGAGAAGCTAGTGAGAGAATTTAAAGAAATGAATTGGGAGGGTTTGAGGGAGGGGTTATGTCAGTGGTTTCAGATGACTCAGACACAAGGGAAGTTTCAACATCCTCTGAGATGGCCACAAAAATATTTTGTTCCTTACACTTGTATCCCAAGAAATATTTGTCATCACAATTATAACAAAGGCCTTTGAGTTGGCGTTCATCCATTTCAGCCCTGGTCAATTTTTGGATCTTTAGTGGAGCAGAGGGAGTAGTGGGATTTGTTGGTTTAGTGCAAGGGATAAAGGAGGGTTTTTGGTTTTGAGAAGATACAACATGTTGTTCTTCTTTATCTCTTTTAGTATACTCCACCCATCTCTAAGGCTGAGCCATGAGGACATGGGTCCAAATCTCATCCTTGAGGCCACTGATAAAACACTCTCAAAAAAAGGCATCAGACATTCCCTCTGTCCGAAAATCTAGGTGCTCAAAAGATGTTATAAAGACTTCTACTATTCCTGATTGTTTCAACTTTGTCAAACAACCCAAATGGTTGGTGTTAGTGTAAAATGGTTCATAAATCTTTGCCACAGAGTGTGTCCAAGCAATATACCCTTGATGTGAAGTTTTTCTCCATTGCCAGCATTGCCAACATTCTTGATCTAGATGGAGAACACCATACCATAGTTTGACCAAGTCATCTATAATGTCATTTAAAGACAAATAATGTTTCATTTGGGTTACCCAACCAGCGGGATCCAAGCCATAAAATTTGGTCACATCCACCCGTGGAAGGCATAGGTCATGTTGAAAGTGATGGTGCTGAAAGTTATGGGAATGAGAGGAATTTTCAGCTTCAGTATGTGGAGGTGGGTCAAACAAAGGGTTATCTGTAGGGATATGCGGCTTGGTGCAGAGCATCGAAACAACAGATTCAAGCTGGGTATTCAGGTCTTGCTTGATTTCCTCCATTGAGGACTACATGGTTATATTGATGGCGACAACATTGGCACTAAGTTGTTTCACTTCTTGATGGGTCTCGGTGAAATTAGATTGCAAGGTATTGAAGTGAGTTTCCAAGTCTTGGCTATGGGTATGGGTCATGATGACGAGGGAACCAAAATAGGGCGAGTGGGGTGAAAAATTTTGTTGAAAAATGATATGTATGAATGTGATAAGGGCGAAGAGATGAATCCAATGGAATAGGTCTCAAATAATGGTGCAAAAATTTCTAGACTTTTTTTTTTAACACCTATGGAGTTATACTCCGGTCTGAAGAATATTACAGTGATGAAATGCCCAAATGCTTAACTAGGAATAAATGTGTAGTGATTTGGAAACCCGAACACAGTTGCATGGCAATAGATCTTGTCTGTTTTAATTTGTTTATTTTTCTATCCCCAAGGGTTAGGTATTCAAGGGTTATACAGACAAAGGGTTTTCCCTGTGCTATAGCTGTATGATATATGTGCGGGGTCCAACAGTAGTACTTGGACCAATATCTCAGGGCACTAACAAAGGAGGCTAGACCGTGCCCTTATCTGTACTACCCGACTACCCAGGTAATAGAGAGTATCTTCCTGAGTGTTGTTCTCGATGGCACTATAACATTTAGGCGGTTGATCGATTTATCTAAAGAGGGATTTAGGTAATCTAGGCCAATCCATACACAAGTGATGTCTGATGTGCTACCACTCGAAGGGGTACCAATAGGGGTTACAAGGGTGGCCAACAGATGTGTGCTTAAGTACCACTTGTATTTCCTACATGTATGAATCCCTCAACCACAGGTTTATGTGCATAATAACAAATCTTTGTGGCTTCAAGACGACAGAATACGTCTCTACCCTGAAAAAAATAAAATTAACCCACAATTTCTACCAAGGAAAGTGCTCTGATACCACTTGTAACATACCAGATATAAAAAGTATGCAGAATAGAAATAAAATGCTAGAAATGGCAGAATAACAATAATATAACCAGAAGAATCGCCACAATAACACTGAAATGATATTAGAATAACAACATAAATAACACTTTTGAGATCAATGTTCATGGGCCTCTTCGAGGGGGCAACCTCCAATCGAGCCGAGCTCTATTACAATAATATCCAAGCTAGGATTCTCATACCCTTGACTCCTATTTACAATCAAAATAAGCATCTAGAGGAAGATCCTTCTAGAAGCGGAAGCTTCTATTAGGTCTTCTTACATTTGGCTTATTATATTTTATTGCAAGGCCCTATTAATGTTGACCTTTATTACATCTGAAGATATTGTTCTACCTATGTGCGGGTTAGGACCCTAACATGTGCAATAATCTGTGCATACCCTTTTATAAATTTCCTGTAACAGCCTGTATTTCCTAGTGTTTCTCTCAACTGGCATATTAATTTTGGTGGTGCTAAATTTACAATGACTACAATCTTATCAGGATCTACTTAGTAAGCCTTTTTAACACACTATATGTCCCAACAACATCCCAAAAGGTTGCCCAAAAATCCATTTCTTGATATTTAGAGATATATGATACTAACTGTATCTTTCCAACATGAGTCTTAACACTTATACATGGTATTTTAACATAATATATACAGTCCATTCATCCAGATATACTTCTGGAAACCAATGTATGAATTCCTTGAAAACAACTATTACTACTCTTGAAAATATGGT
This sequence comes from Picea engelmannii, assembly GCA_009831015.1. Lineage (NCBI taxonomy): Eukaryota > Viridiplantae > Streptophyta > Pinopsida > Pinales > Pinaceae > Picea > Picea engelmannii. The sequence goes on along the minus strand of ML783434.1, from coordinate 131,675 downwards.
TGGTGCATTCTTCAACCCAAATGGCATGACTGTATATTGGTAGGATCCCCATTCTGTAGAAAAAGTAGTCTTAAATATGTCCTCTGGAGATATTTTGATTTGATGGTAGCCTGAGAATCCATCTATAAATGAATATGCTTCCTGGCCTCCCACTTTCTATAGGACCTTATCTATGAAAGGGGTAGGAAAAGGGTCATGTAAAAAAGAATCATTAAGTTTCCTTATATCTACACAAATCCTTATCACCCCTTGTTTATTTTCTTGGAAAACCATAGGGATTATCCTTTCAGATTCCTCCATTGGTTTTGTGATACCATCTTTCAACATTCTGTCAAATTATGCTTTCACTTTCATCTTATATATTGGATTCAGTCTGTAAGGTCTTTGTTTGACAGGTATTGCCTTAGGTTTGAGAGGTATTTTCATCTCTCCTATCTCTCCTACTATGCCTTTCATATTTTTAAAGGTCGTTGGGAACATGTCATTGTATTCGCACAATAACTCTGTTATTCTTTCTACTATTTGTTCATCCTAATAGTCTCCAATACTTTCCATTTTAGGATTGCCAGTTGTCCCAATGTTGACTTTATTCACTCTGATTGGTGCAACAAATACTTCTGACTCCAAATATGGACCTTCCACCTCTCTTTATCCTTCAATCTATGTAATATGAATGTTGTGAGGTTCATATTCATCTGGTGCTTCCTCTTCAACATGATAGCATGAAAGTAGTTCTTTGATTGTTTTTCTATTCTGTTGTTGAAAGTATGTCATGATTTCAACCTATGGTTCATCAATAAATATCACACCTCTTATATGCTTCAACACTAAATCAATTTTGGGGCTCTCATGTTCAAATGAGAAGGTCACTACAAAGTTATGTTGTAAGGTTTTCCATTCTATAGTGCCTCTTTGAATCTCCTGGTCTACATACCAGTTCATTGGGATTCCTTCCAATGTATGGATGAAGTGATGAGGCCATTTTGTTGGTGGTGCCATCCTCCATTGTTTTATGCACTTCTCCAAGTGTTTTGCTAGTGTTCCTTTCCCATCATACCTATTCATTATATCTCTCCCCTACTTTATGCCAAATCTAATGCGCAGTAGTCATTTACATTAGTACCAGTCCTAAATTGTTTCTTTGTTCGCACCCCACAATCTTGTAGGTGTGGCCTTGAGTACAATATCTAGGGCTAAGAGCCTTTTATTTCTAACACTTGAACTTCATATTTTTTCAGGAATTCCTCTAAGTCATTTACCCCATGAAAAATGGGAGGTTCTCTTATCTCTGCACCAACCCATCATATTGCACAATCTATTATTACACATCTTCTTGTATAAACTTTAGGTAATTTTTGTTGCCAATTCTACAAACATGTATCTAATTCAACAGAACATGATGTGATGCTTCTCCAGCTAAGTACCCCATCTTCAATTAGGTTGACATAATCTTCTTTTCACATGGTGGTTCTGTACAACTGGTTTATTTCCTCTAAGTCGAGACAGGTGGGTTCTACAAACCTTTCTCCTTATGAAGGATCTAATGGTGAAATTACTCTAAATTCACCTTATTCAAATGACAATTTCCTTGTCTTCAAGTTGATTATGTCATGTTTATCAAATTCCCAATTCAATACAAGAAATTCTTGATTAGGTGTTGTGCCATCTACTATCTCTATTACTTTGAAATCTTCCATAGTGCGCACTCCATCCAAATCTACTATCACCCCTTTAAGCCTTCCAATTAGTAACACTCTGTGTTGATTTTATAATTTCAAATGGACAGGTGAATAGCCTAGTGTGGGTTATCCCATACACTTCCATGTATTCTTAGGTAATACGTTTACTTCATAGCCCAAATCCAATATAATATCCCCCATATTGAAATCCCAAATATTATCATTGAGTCTGAATTCCCTGCTTGTCTTTCTTCTTGTATGGAAATGATTGACCATTTTCTTCTCTAATTTCCCTTATGCTTTTGTGTTACATATTTCTAGTAGGTTTTGTAATATTTTTACAGATGATGGGTCCTTTAATAACTTAACATGGATTGAAGAAAAGTTTTTATGTTACTTACTTGCTCTAAACATTATGCTTCACTGGTGTGGTCCATTGAGGAGGGAATTTCATACATTGGTACATTCTGAGTGTGTTGCACAGCTGATGTAGACACAATATTTTTCTTGAGAAAATCCTCTCTTTCCTCCTTGAATGTTCCCTTTTATTTATGTGCATCAAACTTCTTTTGTGGGTCAGTATTCTTCTTCACCCATTGGTGTTACGATGGATCTCTTTTTACTGTGTTGAATCCTGTCTTAGCTCCTCCTCAAGTGATTATATTAATATTTATTCCATCATCCCTAGATTCTACAAAAGTCCACTATATAATCTGGTTGTTTTGGTTCCTCTTTTCTTGGATTTTTCCTAAGAGTGTCAAACAATCTTCTGTGTCATGGTTTGTTGCACCACAGTACATGCATGTTGCTGGTGGAAGTGGACATTCCCTTGCATAATTTCCTAGATGTTGGAAGTTGTGAAAAACCACTGGACCTTTTCCTCATCCAAATCCTTCTCTACCTTGTCCTCCACCTATGTATCCACCCTGATCTACTTGTGGTGTGTTGTACTGAGGTACCTGGTTATACTATGCAAGGTTATATTGTGGTTGTGCATTATTGTATTGTGGTTGCACAGTGTTATATTATTGTTGTGCACTATTGTATGGAGGTGATACCTGGTTGAAATGAAGTGCATATTTCCTTGTTATCATTTTTTATTGAACCCTATAAGTATCTGAAGTTCTTTCTCTCATCAGCTCCATCATTTTACAATCTTTATCATCATGACCCACTGACTTGCAAAAATTGTAGTATGAAATCTTGGGTATTGTCTGATAATTCTGCATCTAAGGACAATGATATGGATCATGCCCATGCATTTTACATATCTCGCACCATGTTCCTCCTGTTGGAAAAGGGTTTGGTACTCTTGTTTCCATGTACTGCGCGAAAGTTGGACATTCATTCTTATGGTGTCCTTATGTCCTGCATGTGGTAAACCAAACAACTTCTCTTTTCTCTTTGCCCTTATTTTGGTTAAGATGAAACATTAGGTTCTTCATATCCTCCTTCATCTCTTCTATTATTGGATCTATCTTATGATACTGGTTTTCTTCCAGTTGTAAGGTTTCCTGTAGAAACTCTACCACAGTTCGGAACTTTTGTTGTCTTAAAGTGTATTTCAAATGTGGTAGAAGTGAGTTCACAAATAAGTGCCTATGTTGCATGTTAGTAATTTTATACTTCAACTCACCTTTCAGTTGTTTAAACCTATGATAAATTTCCCAAACAGACTCGCCTGGTTTTTTCCTGATTTCAATCATCTCATTCATATACTAATCTTCTGAAATTCATTTATGAGTAATATTTTCACATATGCAATAGTCTTTGTTTACCCTGGTGGGATATTTACATCTAGGTTCATATACCAATTCAATGTGTGGTCTCTTAGCATTATAGCTAATTGAATAACTTTTGTATCCTCATTTATGATCTACTTTTCTTCCTATATCTTTTCGCAGATGACTAAATTATTGTTACAAGGGAAAGACTCTCTATGGCCAAGGGTAAACCACAACAGATAGGTATGACTGAAGAAATCAAATCAATTCCAACATGTGCTATATAAAATAATGTAAAATACGAGGAAGAAGCCTACCTCGATCCAATTGTTTGATGTCATTCCACCATTGAGCACTTTGACCCAAAGCTTTACACCTGCAATAAGTTCTCAACAAACAAGTGATGCAAGTATATAGTGACAGTATATAAAATGAGTTAGTGAATCATATAGCACAATCCATTAATAAACATTACAAACATGCCCATGCATAATAATCATATATTTTCAAGATATAGATATGATGAGAAACGAGTATTTCTATTAATAATTGATCAACAGAAGTATCAACATTACAGACTTCCGCGTCGACATGGTTCGAAACAAAGAAAACAAGTTCCTTCCAACTGGGTCTCTACCACTTCAATCCTCCACCAAAGGCAATCTCATAGAAAAGATATAATGAGATCCTCTTGACAATAAGGGAAGAGCTTGGGGGTTGAACAATGTGTTCAGACTTGAGGGACAAAGGGATGCAGACTCAATATGAAGTAATTTCTCCAAAGTAACTTTGCTCTCAAAGTTGAATGCTTTCTCTCCCTTTTTCCATAGCTCGAAATTGTGCTTTTATAGCCTCCAGAATGCAACTGAAGGGCCGAGACAGAACATTTCTAGTATATGGAAGGCCAAAGATCAGAGGTCATTTTTTGTGACATGGAAACCCGACCTCATTTAGTATTTTTTGGCACAAATCCTTATATATGCGAGATGTAGTGGAGTAGCAAGCGTATATGCATCTTGCAAAGCATATAGGAAGCGTATATGTGGAAAAATATATAATTTTGGCTCTAGATTTATCAAAAAGGGGTTGATAATTTTGCATAGGGAAATGGAAAAAGGCCCTCTGTGCAAGATAGCAATGATGAGGCAAATCTTGCTATAACAGATGCCCCCTAATGTGTGAGATCAAAGGAGTATCTGCGATGGCCGAAATACATTATAAATAACCCATAAGTGGAGTGGTAGAGAACTAGCTGGACGAACTCAATTTCTCATTACATTATGTACTGACTTTTCATACATGGCTACCAAAACTACAATGCAGATCCATGTGGAAAATACACCAACAAGTGTTCATGGCCATGAGTAGGCAAGTATAAATGTGGTTACATGCCAATAGTTGTCATAGTCACGAACAAGGCCCAGTGAAACCAATCTCAAAATCAATCTGAAGATATTTATATACCATGGAGTACAATCTAATCTCCCATGATCGCTGAAGTCAAGTAGGTATTGGTCCAATGAAATGGAAGCAATATATCAGGAAAGCTGTGTCCACAAAGTGATGTCTTCAAGTCTTCAATACAATCCACCAATGGTGCAAGTCTACATCATGTGAATAAATGAGTTGAGGTCGAAGACGATGAGACATCATTTGATTAATGGTCATTGAGGTATACCATTAACAAACACGAGACAACCTACCAATGATGAAAGTAGGTATCAAGGCACTGAGTACATCTCTACAAATGTGAATAAAGGAGCTGGTGTCAAAAATTTGAGATATCCATTGATCATGAGACATTGATTTATTCCCATCTGTCAATGGCGAGAGAGCCTGCCACTAATGACTGCGAACCTCAAGGTACTCATAAAACTCTAAGTCTCGTATCCAGAATACATGAGCTGAATTTGATGGAAAGAGACCTGCTAAAAGGAGAGAATTAAGGCATCTCTCATCAGTCAGCATGAGGAACAAAGCAAGAGCTTCATGATTTGGTGGAGATCGGACGAAGAACATGTTCACAAACCAATGACCATGTGCGTCTTTCACATGTGCCAAATGCAAGTGGTAGACGAAAAAGGCCCTCTGAATAATAGCCAATGATGAAAAATGTTGACAAAGGCAAGGAAACCACCAATAATGCTAATGGCATCCAAGACACTACACAAATCCCAAAGTGTGAATAGATGTCTTACCGTCGAGCACAAGGGAAACCACCTAGTCAACGACCCATGATAAAATGTCGATTCTTGGGTTCAAGATGACCTACCAATGATGAAAGTAGGGCCAAGGTGCATCATAATACCAAAGTATCATGTGATTCTGAGACAAACTGAGAGTATATCCGACATGCAAAGTCAAGATTTTTTAGGAGTGGCCAACATAGGTTGATAAAATTCCTTTGAACAAGAGCATGAGACATACGATCGACTCTGACATCATAGACTTAATGATGTGACAACTAGATGCAGGAGGCATCCATAATGTTCTCTATAGTGACTGGAAGATTAAACAGTCGGTAGAGAAAATTATGTAATGAGATCAGCTTCCTAAGTCCATGCTAAACCCAAAATTATGATGACGCAAGGACTCAATAAATTTGTGCTCTGTTCAAAGGTGACACGACTACTGACAATTACAATATAGTACTTCCTTCCTACCCGTATTTTTGTTTTTTCATAACAAGTGAATTCTATGATACAGAGGAGGGAACGAGTGTCACAAGTAAGCAAAATTAGTTCCAGCAATGGAAATACCTATGCTCAATGAAAGGAAATGCATGCGGGAGATGGACACTCAGGGTGATGTTCCTTCCAGGGTATAGGGTGTCAAATTGCGAAGGATATAAACAAGGCTCTACTTCGTTGAGGATGCAAACTGCTTGGGCCATGGTTTATAATGCAAAGCAAGAACCGACTAAAGGCTCAATACAACAAGCAAGGGCATGAGATGCAATCACAACTTAATGCCAAAAAAATGTCCTTTTTTTATATCTTTTAGTCTACTCGGTGTGAAAAAGGGGTAAACTTGTGCCAAATAGACGTCTTTTCAAATCCAATTTACGAGTGTGAAAAAGACAAGTTCACTCGGTCATCTTTTCAATTTTTGATAGTGAGTCAGAAAAGAGCTTAACTAAGACTTATGATCTTTCAAATCCAACATTAACGAGCGTGAAAGGGACAAATCACTCGACGATCTTTTCAGTTTTTAGATGAGTCAAAAAAGAGCTTAACTGAGACTCATGACCTTTCAAATCCAAATTAATGATTGTGAAAGGAACAAATCACTCGGCAATATTTTCACTTTTTGAATGAGTCGGAAAAGGGCTTAACTGAGAATCGTGACCTTTCAAATCCAAATTAACAAGCATGAAAGGAACAAATCGCTCGACAATCTTTTCTCTTTTTGAACGAGTCGAAAAAGGGCTTAACTTGGACTCGTTGGGAGATTCTAGGTGAGAAGTCACAGGGGAGGCCAAGGATCCTATGCGGACCTTTTTTGTAACGGTGGTATCTTACAAAGAATTGACGCAAGCTTGGGAAGACCCAAATCTCTCCAAGTCAAGGAGGGAAAATTGCTAATGGAGGTTATTGTCTCCGTGTTATATCAGATAATGTCTCTTCTTGGAAAATACATAGGCGGAGGCATTGGATGCCCCACAAGACCATCCCAATCAAAGGGAACCTCGTTAGGACTTGGAGGGAGAGAAATCGGGAAGAGTAAAACTCTCTCTTGTTCAAAAGGTGAAGTGCTAGAAATGCTAAGGATATGGCATAAAAGGTATAGAACCAGAACCATAACAGTGGGATCGACCAAAAATTGCATTGGCGTGACCACTTCCTTAGACTTGTCACTCTCTGAGAGAAGAGTGGGGTCGATCAAATATTTCATTGATACAACCACTTCCTCAACCATTGGTTGAATACGATGTGAGACAACAAGGTCAAGAGGTGCATCACCCTAAAAAATAGGAGTTTTGTTGGTCGAAGATTTCATCGACATGATCGTTGGTTGAGCAAGATGAGAGACAAAAAATTCAAGAGGCGCATCACTCTCGAACATAGGAGAGGTTTCGGTCAAAGATTGCATCGACACGACCACAGGTCGGACAGGATGTGAGAAAACAAGGTCAAAGGACGCATCAACCCCTAAAGGAAAAGGGGTGTCAGCCGAAGATTGCATCGACATGACTATTGTATCAACCAAAGAAGGAATGGAGTTTTGTGAAACCATAGATTCCTCAAAACCCAAAGGGACCTTAGGTGAGCCCCATGCTTCTGGTATCCTAGAAGTAACAAGACATAAATAAGTAAGGTGACTTCCTTCACAAGTCCTGCAAAGGAATATAGGCTTATGTATGAGACATCTAGGATTCTCAATCATATGAATGCCTACAACATGACTTGCAGTGGTTGATGACATGCTCCCAGCATGACTTGCAGAGGCTAGTAGAAAATCTCCAACATGACTAGTAGAGGTTGGTGATGGATCCCCAACATGACTAGCAAAGGTTCATGATGGATCCCCAACATGACTAGCAGAGGTTGGTGATGGATGTGCAGTGTGACTTGTAGTGACCAGACATGTGCCCCCAACATGACTTGCAATAGTTGTTTGTAGGTCTTCAACATGACTCGCAGAGGTTGTCGACCACTCTCCAACATGACTAGCAGAGGTTGGTGATATAACGCCAGTATGACACACAATGACTGGACTTGTGGTGGTAGTGAATTGTGGCATTTGAGACCAAGGTCCAAGGAAATATTGGTTCTGAGAAATTGTAGGCCAGGGAGGATCCTGGTTTACACCATGTCCCTATCTAGCAGGATAGTATCCTCCTCCATACTGATTCATAAAGGGTTGTAAGGGCATCAACACTGAGGAATTCTCTTGTGAAGGGAAAGCGACATTACAAGGGTTACTCATGTGAGGATATATGTTGCCACAAGGAAAAAGAAATTCATGAGGGGGGTTGCCCATACTATAAAAATAACTCCCCCTAGATGAAACACCAAAGGATAGATGAAGGTCCGCCATGGGAAAAGTGTTCGTAGGAACTGACATAGCGGAAGAAGGATAAGTGGACAGAGTGTGATAAGTAGAATGATTGCTTAATTGGGAAATTAATTCTCGCATATTGGATTCATAGGAAGGAAGATTCCAACCTCCTATTGTAAGAGGTGTTTGAAGGATATGACTCCCACTAAATGGAGAGGGATAATAAGGAGGCATCATGCCCCCAGACCCAAAACTTGTATTCGCATAAGGAGGCAAGACAGAGGATGGCAAGTGTGAACACATATACCATGAGAAAAATGATTAGATACCCAAGGCATGGACTGAGTATTATAATCCCGCATACCATAATGCAAAGCAGAAGAATCCATCCCCATGAAATGAGTGGACATCATGGGGGGGGTAGCAATAAATGAGGGAGCAAAAAGAACTCCACTGTCCATGATAATGAAACCAAAAACCAAAGTCAAACTAGTAATCAAAGAGCATACCAAAAAGTCAAATGACCAATATGCATGAAAACGGGCTAAAGTGGTTGAGTGGCCTCCCTCACTAAAGAAGGTATGCCTCGTCCAAGAGGGACCTGAGACACCCTGCTAAAGTTTGGAGGTAATAGAATCAGTTATAAGGGCCCTCGTAGGCTTAACAACCAGTCGGTCAGATCCCCCTGGAGAGGTAATCTTCCATAAAGGTTTTATGTTGTCCAACCCCTATCTGACTCAGGATACAAGTAGAATAACCCCTGCAAGTAACCTATGAGAGACTTAAGTCAATAAACTAACCAACCATTGTATAACCGATGCAGAGGCGAACAATTGTAAGTCTTTATTACCATATGGGCAGGGTAGCAAAGCCCGAAACCTTGAAAGTATCGCCTCTCATAGAGGTATGGATACTAGCAAGATCCCCAAATATGAATAAATCCACAGAAATATCTCTGACGCTAGGTGAGTATCCAGGGGTTATCCCTTCAACAAACTTCGTGTGACCTCATGCTTAACTCCAGTGTGAGTGGAGCCTCCTGATATTACCAATTAGACAATGTATTTCTCAACTCCTTGTCTCAGACACATATGTTGATTTAATTTCCTTGGAGAAGTTTACTCACAAAATCCTATTCCAAGACATTAAATCCTAGGCTAGTTTGTGCACCCTAAACAATAAAATCGTTACTAATCAATTTTAGTTTAAAGCGTAAATTTTATTGTTCGTGGTTACTCAAAAAGGTATGGAAGTGAAACTCATGATGTTATGACTTTGCAAGAAAATAAATATAGATATAATACAAAGCCTAACTTTAACTTTTCAGTGAATGATATGCTAAATAAAAATAGTGCAATCTTCAATTTTAACTCTGCAACTCAGAAGTAAAATGCAATCTTTCGCTAAATGTGCTAAGCTAATGATAAAGATTCAAAGACAGAAATGCCAACCAATGCAAAATGCCTAGTTTTTTGTATTTTCAATATTTTAAAAAAGAAAATGCATGGACTGACAAGCAAACTCATATATAGATTCTACTGTGTATAAAAGTAGTAACCCAAGCAGAATACCACAAAGCCAAGAAAACAACCCAAAAACCAAGGACAAATTAAAATTCAAAAACAAAGAGAAAGACTACTCTCAAAAATTCAACTCCCAACAGACTTCATGTCATCCCAGATAATCTCAACAGACACTACAGAGACCCAAGAAGGCTCAATAATCCTTAAATCCTACCTAGCAGTCACTAAACCAAGAAAACAAGCAAGGGGAAGTGGTATACATGATTGTTCAGGAGAACGGAGCGTATATACACTTCTTGCAGTGAGACACCACGTGTGTATACACGAATGTCAAGGAAAAAAGGGTGTATATGCTTTAAAACAAGGCCAGATAAGGGTAAAAGGCTGAAAACTCAGACCTAGAGTGAAAAAAATCTATCCAGCAGTGATACGATAAGAAACACAAAGGAAAAAGAGAAATGTAAGAAGAAAAAATACTTCAACCCTTAGAAGGAAGATCTATCCCCAGTGGAGTCACTAATTCTGTTACAAGGGAAAAACTCTCTATGGCCAAGGGTAAACCACAACAGATAGGTATGACTGTAGAAATCAACTCAATTCCAACATGTGCTATATAAACTAATGTGAAATACAAGGAAGCCTACCTACATCCAATCGTTTGATGTTGTTCCACCATTGAGCACTTTGACCCAAAGCTTTACACCTACAAGAAGTTCTCAACAAACAAGTGATGCATGTATATAGTGACAGTATATAAAATGAGTTAGCACATCAGATAGCACAATCCATTAATAAAAATTACAAACATGCCCATGGATAATAATCATATATTTGCAAGATATCGATAGGACAGGAAAGAAGTATTTCTATTAATAATTGATCAACAAAAGTATCAACATTACAGACTTCCATGTCGACACGGTTCGAAACCAAGAAACCAAGTTCCTTCCAACTGGGTCTCCACCACTTCAATCCTCCACCAAAGGCAAACTCATAGAAAAGAGATAATGAGATCCTCTTGACAATAAGGGAAGAGCTTGGGGGCTGAACACTGTGTTCAGACTTGAGGGACAAAGGGATGTGGACTCAATATGAAGTAATTTCTCCAGTGTAACTTTTCTCTCAAAGTTGAATGCTTTCTCTCCCTTTTTCCATAGCTCAAAATTGTGCTCTTATAGCCTCCGGAATGCAACTGAAGGGTCTAGTCGGAACGTTTCTAGTATATGGAAGGCCAAAGATCAAAGGTCATTTGTCATGACATGGAAAACCGACCTCATTTTGTATTTTTTGGCACAAATATCGATATACGCGAGTTGTAGTGGAGCAACAAACATATACACATCTTGCAAAGCAGTTAGGAAGCATTTATGTGGAAAAATATATAATTTTGTCTCTGGATTTATCAAAAAGGGCTTGATAAGGCTGCATAGGGAAATGGAAAAATGCCCTTTGTGCAAGATAGCAATGGTGAGGAAAATCTTTCTATAACAATTATTTTCAGGGTTCTCTGATGCTTCTCCTCTAAATTCTGGTAACCTGATCATGGGATCATGTCCTACCATTTTGAAAAGTGTTGAAATACTACCTCCACACGGTGTAGATATTTGACTAATACTTCCTAAACTGGATCCCCCAATTGATTCTCCTTGGTTGGATCCTTGTCTTATCATTCTTCTGCCACTAAACTTCAATTGTCTAGATGTTGGTGTTCTTTTTGGTGTACTAGCCACACATGGGGTTGTAAGTTCTACACTGATGGTGACCTAGATTGGATTTCTACCTTCTGTTCCTACCCTTGGACCTCCTATTTTCCTTTCATATGTTGCATGCAAAATTTCCTCAATCTGATCCATAGCCTAGAGATCCTCTACCTCTTCTTCATCACTTGTCAATCCCTCTCTATCAACTATGGCTATATTTTTATTATTCATGTTATATTGGTAGGGTGCTCCAGTGCGTGTCTTTCTAGTTGTTGCCATTATCTATTTATATGTTCTTATTCCATCATAATTGGGTCCATGGACTCCTTCTTCTTTCCCTTATCCATCTCTTTCTCCATTTATCCACCTCATGTCAGTGCTTCCCCCCTTCCTCCATGATCACAAGGAAGTTTAGTTGTCTAATTGCATGGTCATCACATCATTGTTATACAATAGAATCTTGATTAAAGTATACAATGATCTGATACACCTACCTCTAGGTCCTTTTAGAAAATCCTACTCTACTGCATTGTAAGACTTCACGGTATCTACTGCAATTTCAATGATAAACCCTACAACAATACTATCTAACCATAGATCTATAATGTGCATAAATTTGTTGTTAACTTGTTGTAACTTCACGATCTCCACAAGATTCCACTCCAATTTTCTGGTACGATTTGTAGGGTGGTTGTCTTTTAACCTCAATAACCACTCCTACAACAAATGTGCTAAATCACAAAAAAATACCTCATGCAAGTCACTAAGCACATATTTGTCAAGATATTTGCATGTTGTCAAGTTAGGGTTTCTATTATTCTTCTAGGAAAACTCAAGTTCCTCTTTTTTCAACCATCTTTCAATCTCCACCCTCGTTGGATTCCATGGCTTGAACATTCCCTTCTATACTTTCATTCTCTACGCAATTCTTTCATGGATCTCGTCGACTCAATCCTATGTAGTTCCATCCAACAACAAAACCATTTGTTGGTTTTCATATCTCGCACTTCTACTTCTAGGGTTGACCCAGATTAGAATCTCAACATATTTCCAACAAAACCCTCTAAAACTATCGACCCTTCTCGTAAACTAGAAGGCAACATAATGAACAGAGTGCACTGTGCAGTCTCACCCGAGATAGATTTATGGGTGATTGTAATGCTCAAGTGATTGTTATCTATGAATGAGTGGAGATCTAGGATTGTATTCTACCTTATTCATGCATTCATCATATTATCCATTCAATATTTCTATGACTCATTCATCTTTTAGTCCATGCATGCATTCTAACATATCTAGCTTAACCATTCATTCATGAATCAATCATTGATAGAAAGTAAACATGCTATAAACATCACATATAACACGGTTTTTACCATGGTTCATCCCCACTGGGATACGTCCACAAATATTTTTTTTCTCTTCTCTTTTATTAGGTTTGCTGCAAAATATAGCGTTGTGCGCATTACATATTTCTTCTTACAAACATGAAAAGGTTCAATACCCTCTATGAGGTAGACTAGATCACACCAGGCTCCTCATCTTGTGATCTAACCCTCAAAATCTACCTGAATCGACTCTTCTATAGCCTTATTACAATCATACTAGCTATTGACCCTCTATAACAACTCTGATCTTACAATTGTTGAACAATTATTGAACAACCCCCTACCTAGACATCCTAGGTTCTTATTTATACTAGTTTTCAAGCTTATAGATGTTACAATATTTATCCAAAACCCTAACCCTAACATGGTTAGGTCTATTTGTCTGTGCGCCACGTTGCTTTTTCTCTTACATGTCACTTTTATTTATTTTTCTACATGCTACTTTCCCTTCTTTCTCTGCATGTTGCTTTCTTTCCTTCGATTGCACGCACTCCAAAATTAGGTCTTCTTTCCAAAATTAGGTCTTTCCCAAAATAGACCTTCTTCTCCAAAGCTGTGTCTGCGCTCAAAATAGCCTTTCTTCTCAAAATAGGCCTATGCTCAACAAAGTGTATAAATTTACATGGTCCTTTTTTATACAATAATAATCTTATAATGAAAATAGAACCTTCAATAATGAGGTTATTAAATTTGAAAAGTATGTAAGGTTTTACTGATGATGATGATGATGATAATTAATGTGCACTAAGACCAAATTGGTCTATCAGACCTTAAGAAGGTAAGTGATTACTTGGAACTATTTAGAATTTTATTTCTGTGCTTGAAAAGTATTAAGAGAAGCATTCCAAGATCACCATATTTTTGTTGAGTTAAAAGTTTGGTAGTGTGACAAATATTTTGAAATTGAGATCTAACATGGATATATGTTGGACATTCTAAGAGAAAGTGTTTTTCATCTTCAATTCTCTTAGTGTCACAAAGGTGATATAATATTTCATCCCACATTGTTTTGGGAATTTACCAATGCTTAGTTTCACTATGGAGTTCATGAGATTTTTTTCTTATTTTAGCAATGTTTATTTTTTTCTTTACACTTTATAAAAACATAATGATCTTTTTTGTCTTGTAGATTCAGGCTGATAACCTCCGTATAATATCCTAATTTTATTTTTCCTTCTAACTTTTTATTTCACCACATTTTCTCCTTAAATTTTGATGTAATAATATTTTTAATATTATCCTTATCCTACAATATGATATCTTCATTTATTCCTCAATGGTTTAGCTAGGAATATGAATATTTATACCTTGATCCAAATGTGGTTTTGGCTGGAGTTTGAAGCAGTTTTAGGAAGCCTCTTCTCTTCCATGTTTTTTAACTTGTTCTTATACAATGGGTATATGGTCATAACTCTGCTCTCAATGGTGGAAAGATCTCATTCTACGAGGAGGATATGATAAGGTCTATCTCTTTTAATTTTTATATTATTGGTTATAAAATTATTTTGGATATGATCTATCTTTCTCCATGACTCTATAGAGATACTGCATATCACTCTCCCCACTCTATTTTATAATCAATTTTTTTTTTTTTATTGATAAAGAGAAGTACCGCCTCTACAAAAATGAAGAAAGGTGCTTCTTTATTCCCCAAAGATTCCTTTCAATGTTGATTCTTTCCTCTATAATGAAAAAAAATGATCAATAAGGTGATACTTCATTAGAATTTTGGAATATAGAATGTTTCTATTATACACTTGTAAACTAAACTAAGTTAATAAAAGGTGTGTAATTCTAAAAACATCTCTCATTATTCAAGCATGTAATATATTTTCTAACACCCAATATTTTGGTTGCTCATAGTTGTGTTTTACATGGTTCATCATGTTTTATGTTTAGATGTCATTATTATGGCATAACATTAATTAAACTCAAAATTTTTGGAAGATGTTTGTTGTATAATGTATTTAAAGTATCTAATTATAAAAGCATCTCTCAATATTTGCTTAAATCTAATATTTTTTTATCATTTAAAATGGATTTAGGTTGGTTGTAATGTCACTCAACTTCATAAAATTAAAAACTTACAACTTATGAAAATATGTATATGTAAAAATACATTGTATTATGAAAATATTCATTAATTATATTATAACAATATTTCTATGTAAATATTATATTTATAATATTTCTATTTATGTAGATTTGATATTTTTTTTTAACTTTTTTATATAGCAATTTTTGTATTAAAAATAAAAATTAAATATCTCTTTCATATGTATATAGATTTTATTTACATGTATATCTATATTTTAGTAAAATAGATTAGTATTAGTATTATTATAATATAAATTTTATCTATGTAATAAATATCTCATTTTATGATGTAGATGTACTTTTCTTCTTTCACAATACATTATTAAAAAAATATATATTTAATTTAGTTAACCTTTTAGGTTTTAATTTTTATTATTATAATATGAATCAAATTATTAGTATTTTTTTTTTAAATTAATAAAATATTATTTTTTAATTGGTTTCTAATTTTTTTAATTTAAATTCATTTTAATTTTAAATTTATTAAACGTTGAGTGGGATCAAATCTCTCTGGGTGTAAATCTTAATTGTATTTAAAGATTTTATTCATCTAGACACTTGATAAATTAAGAATTAAAATGGATCTAGACTAGTTTAAGATATTATAATACTTAATATTTAAACATGAAACGTCCCAATGTCATTAACTTAATAAATCTAAACATCAATTTTTTTTCATATATCAAAAATATTATTAATGTAATTAAACTATGTACAAATCTATTTTTTAATTGGTTTTTATTTATTTTTAATGTAGATCCATCTTAACCCGCTATTTATCGAGTGTCAAGTGGGATAAAATATCTCAAGTTGTAAACCTTATTTGCATCTAAATATTTGATCCCTCTTAACACTGATAGATCTGTAATTAAAATGGATCTAGTCTAATTTTATATATTATAATATTTAATATTTAAACATGAAATGTCCCATATCATTAATTTAACAAATTTAAACATTATTTTTTAGATATATCAAAAATATTATGAACGTAATCAAACTATATGATGATGATGATGATGATGATTAGCGTCCACTATGACCGAATCGGTCTATCAGACCTTAAGAGGGTAAGTGGCTACTTGTGATTCTTAAGAATTTTGTTTATGTCTCGAAAAGCATTAAGAGAATCTTTCTAAGATCACCATAGTTTTGTTGAGTTAAGAGGTTAGGAAGGTTGGTAGTGTGACAAATATTTTGAAAATGAGATCTAATTTGGTTATAGGCTGGACAATCTAAGAGAAAGTGTTTTTCATCTTCAACTTTCTTAGTTTCACAAAGGTGACACACTCTTTCATCCCATGGAATTTTAGGAAATGACCAATGCTCAGTTTCACTATGGAGCTCATGAGAATTTGTTCTTATCTTAGCAATGCTTATTTTTCACTTTACACTCGTCAAAGCAAATAGATAATTTTGATCTTCTAGATTATGGTTGATTACATCCTTATAATGCCTTAACTTTCTTTTTTCCTCTAACTCTTTATCACACCACATTTTCTCCTTAAATTTTGATTTGATGAAATTTTTAATACTATATTTATTCTCCAAAATGGTGTCTTCCATGATTCCCCAAAAGTTTATCCAAGATTGGGCAACTTTATGCCATCCTCGCTTGATCTGATGGTGGTTACGACTCGGTTTTGAAGCAATTTTAGGAAGCCTATTTTCTTTCATGTTTTTTAACTTCTTCTTATACATTAGATATCTAGTCATAGCCATGATCTCAATGGGGGAGAGGCTTGTTTCTAAGAGAAGGATGGGATAGGGCATATTACCTTTAATTTTGAGATTATAGGTTATAAAATTCTTTTGTATTTTCTCTATCTTTCTCTAGGATTCATGAGAGATAATACAGCCCTAGAATTCACATCCATAAAGAATAACAAGTGTAACAAGAGTCTCAAAGAGGAGTTTATTCTTATCCAAGATCCAAAGATCGGCTGAATTACAATTGCTTTCAAGCCCATAATAAGATTTCCATCCCCCAATAATCCTTTTCTCAATGCTATAATTCCAGTTGAGCTTGTGGTGAATATCAATTACAAGATATTTGTATGAATTCACTTCCTCCAAGTTTTTGTTGTCATATACGAAGGTATCATAAGTGATTTTATTAGATTTAATAATCATGACCTTAGTCTTATCAGTATTAACAGTCATACCGATATTGGAGCAAGAATTCTTGAGGATTCTTAGTTGGTTTTCAAGATCATGGGGACTCCTTTCCATAAGAATGATATCATTAGCATAAAGAAGAAGATTGATGACTATACTAGTGAGAGTAGGGCCGACACAACCTTCTTTTTCCAAACAATCTTCTAACTTGTCAATGTATATGCCAAAAAGGGTAGAGGATAAGGACAATATTTGTTTGACTCCAATATTGCAGTTAATATATTTCGACCAACCCTCATTGTTTTTAAACTTAGAAAGAAATTTCTCATACATCCTTATTGTAGCATCCCTCATCTCGAGATGCACATTTATCTCTTCCAACCTATTCCAAAGGTTTTTCCTAGGAAGCATGTCAAAAGATTTTTTAAAGTCAACAAAACAACAAAAAAGATTGGTTTTAGTATAGCATAACGCCTTTGCAATGATGCTAAAGGTAACACGATGGTCCATAGTTGAATGATATCTCCTCAACCTGACCTTACCTTTATCTCTTTTACCACGAATTTCTAGCCAAAGGATAATCTTTTTTTCCAAAATAATTCCATAAAGCTTGGCTAAAATCGAGCTAATCATAATGGTCCTATAATTAGAGGGAATGTTTCTATCCTCATTTTTAAAAATAGGAACAATGAGGCTTTGTGTCCAGGGTTTAGAGAAGCCATGCTTGATTGCTAAATTGAAGAGCTTCTGTATGTGAGGGATAAGGATAGGCCCTCCGATTTTAAAGTTCCATCTTGGTATCCTTCAATGTCCTTAGCTTTCCCATTTGCAAGCTTCTTAACCTTGAACTCTATGTCAACTAAAAAAAAACAACATTCTTTGTAGGGATAATAGGAATGGTGTCCATGGCATTAGGGAACTCGTAAATACTTGTAAGGTAGGAATTCTAGTCCCTTAAGGGAATCATATTATTTTCTTTAGTATTGTGGTTTAGAATTTGGCTCTAGAACTTCTTAGGATCCAACTTAGATAATTGTGAAAGACTCTCTTGCCTTTGACTGATATAGTACCTTTTTTTCCTTTTAATTAGGGATTTGTGTGTATTGATCTTATCGAGTTTTAAGGACTCATTAGAAGCATCCCTAATGGATTTCCTAGCAATTTTACATTCTTTATCATACCAAGGGTTGATCGTTCTATTATTCTTTTTATGGGACACCTCGAAAGAGAACTTGTTAATATAAGTGGAAAGGGTAGTTGTAAAATTATGATAGAGTTCTTCAATGTTGTCCTTATAAGTTAAGAGATGTAATTTGCTATATAAATCCTTTAAGAAAATGTCAACTTTACTTTTGTCAAAGCGCAATTGTCTTTGATTATCAGAATTCTCTTGAATGACGCTCATGTTCATGGAAAATTTTAGAGTTAGGGTTAAAGGTTTATGATCAGATTTGAGTTCATGGTCATTTAAAAGGTTAAAAGTTGTTATTTGGTTGGAAATGGGGATATCAGATATCACATAATCTACGACACTACTACCTATCCCATGAATACAATTCATTTGGTTGGATTTTGGCCACTTCATTACTCCATTACAAATTATTAGGTCTTGAAAGCTATAGAACTTGACCAACTCAGTAACAAACCAATTCTCAATTAGGCATTCAAATCTTCTTTTGTAGCTATTAGATCAAACAAGGTCCTCATCTAGCCATAAAGGATTATGGTTGGAATCAGTGCTTAAAAGAGTAGCTTGTTTAGTTGCAGTCATGGCATTAAAGTCTCCTAGAAGAAGGATATTACCTTCATTTTCAAATTATAAATATTGTGTCTTAAATTATTATAGGGACAATTGCTATCTAGATTGTTTTTCTTATAAAAAATAGAATTAATAGGTGCAAAATAGCAAATTTCTATATACATCTTCTTAGCATTGGTGTCTAAAATTTCTATCCAAATACATATTGATTTAGAGGGTTGATCTTATGAAGTTGAATGTGAGGAGAGCTGCTCTTTTTAATATAACAAGTTATGCCTCCTATCCCTCTACGATGGGACTTTTTGTTCCATGCTGACCACTAGACAAATCCTTCTATATTAGGGACCTTAGACTCTTCATGCTCCCAAGTTTCAATTAGACAAATAATATCAATATCACTCAGGATCCAACTTATCATAGGACCTTTGCACCATGGAAAGCCATGACAATTCCAAAAAATGGTCCTGAGTGTCCCAAATTCCTGTTTATTATTATCCTTTTCATCTCTATCCATAACAATAGCTTTTCGATTTCTAATTATTGCCCATTTTCCTTCTTTCCTGGCTTCTTTTACCTTTTGAACTTCCTTCCTTAATTCAACTTGGTCTTCGGGAAAGAGGTCTTCATTTATAAATATTCCCGACCCTTTTAAGCTTAGAGATTTACTAAGTATGCTATATTTATGGTCATTACAACTTACTTTGACACAAATCAACCTATCTTTGTGATCAATTATTTTTCCTAGCATCTTTGCTTCTTTGAGGTAAGTTATATCTATTTGTGATTTATTATTTAATTATTCTTTTACTATTGTTAGCATACCCTCATCTTAATGTTCTTTTATGCCAAAAATTATGAGGTTCAAGGCTCTTTTATTACGTTCATGGTCCAATTCAATTAGCTTATTCATTTCCTCTTTGATGGTTTTGATATCCAATTTGTTTTTCAGATTACTGAGGGTCAAATTGTTGGTTAGTTTTTCTTCTAGCTCTTTAATCCTATCTCTCAAGTTGTGATTTTCTTTAGTCTCTCCTTCTTGGGTTGATTGTTTATGTTTTTCCATTTCTTGAATCCTATCCTTCATTGTCTATAATTCACGCTTGACCCCTAAGAATCTATCCTTTATTTCAATTTGAATGATCTAATTTTTTAATCAAGCATTACCTCTAACTCTATTTAAAGTTTTAGGTCTATTTCTTTACTCCTTTCTTTTTTAATGATTCTAATATATACAAATTTATAAATATTATTAATTTAAAAAACTTAAAACATTAAATTTCTCAATATCTTCAAATAATCTCGTCAAACATACATAACAAGAACTTAAACTTAATCAACTCAAACATGAGACTCGAGAGTTATGACATTTATGACATAAATGTCCAAATTTCACATGTTAACAATATCGATCAACAGTTGTGGACCACAATCATAGCTTTGTTGAGAAATATCATAATCATTTCCTCCTAGAGACCCTTCGTAATAAGCAATGTTATCTCCTAGGTTATTTGATTGCAATGGAATGCAAACCTCGAATTTTAGAGTGCGTAGCACATGTGAAGGAAAAAAGAACGTATGGATTGATTTTCTCTTTCAAAAAGTATGAACCCAGTAATAAGCATTTCTATTTTCAAGGTTATCTGGTTATTTTTTATATTCACATATCTTTCATATCTTCTACATTAATATGCATATACTCTACATTAATATGATAATAAGTATCACTATCGTTAAAATATTTGCTTTGAAGTCGTCAGCAATAAACCAACAAGATCACCATTTTCTCGAATTGCTTTGAAGTCGTCACCAAATAAACCAAAAGATGAATGGGAAGAAGATGTGGCTACCATACCGAATCTAACAACCTCAACCCCTGCCATTGTTCAAGCCAGTGGAAGATAGTTCATTGATTGCCTTCATAGGAAACCAGAATTATTTTCAATAATTCTCATTGTAATCGATCTCATGTAACACCCCATACTGACACCGTAATTAATGAGAGGTTAATCTCATTCTTTTCAGTCCTACCCATTCCAATCGATCTTATGAAACACACGGCCACGATGTTAACAGTAAAGCTGTTGTTGGACGCATTAAAACTCTGTAAACTTAGAAGACTACAATCTTCAATCTCATTATAGGATCCATTCTGTAAACCGAGCTTTCAGTCTTGGGAACAGCATTCATGCTTTATATAAATCGGAGTATCAGTTGGCTCTACGGTGATCATGAAAACGGTATGTTGAGGCAGACCATACCGAATCTAACAACCTCAACACTTGCCCTAGTTCAAGCCAGTGGAGGATAGTTCACTGATTGCCTTGATAGGAAATCGATCTCATGTAACACCTCATACTGACACCGTAATAATTAATGAGAAGTTAATCTCATTCTTTTCAGTCCTACCCATTCCAATCGAACGGCCACGATACCACAATCAATTACAAGCTTTTGACGCATTGTAATGTTTGTGGGGAATGGTCCATAAAACATAATTCTCCAAAACCATTCTTAGAAGAGTACAATCTTCTGTAAACCGAGCTTTGAGTCTTGGGAACAACATTCATGCCTTATATAAATCGGAGTATCAGTTGGCTCTACGGTGGTCATGAAAACGGTATGTTGAGGCACACCAAACAGGCCTTAACTCCTGTTTTAAAATCATGCGTTTGGCATGGACAACAACATCTGTTGTGGTCACGGCAATGGTATGTTCGGCCTCGGCAAACGGATGGCGAGGCAATAAGTTCCTCTGGCCGTATCTGCAGGTTGTCGTCATGGTCTCACATGGAGAAGCTTTGAATGTGGATGGATAGCGGTTTCAGAAAACAGGTTGTATCGATTCGTATGTCTCGTAAATTTTATTCCTGACTTCCAAACATATCAAATTTCATAGGTTTGGTAAATTTTATTGCCAACTACAAAACAAGTGAAATTTCATCATAGGCGTTGTGTTATTGCCGACTTAGCCATACTTTTAAGCACAGTTTCATGAGTCAAATGGCCTCCTCCTCACATGAATGAGTAGCTACCATATGTTATGGCTTTGCAATGGACAAAGCAACCACAATTTGTTTCTTTCTCATTCAACTTATCACTTCACAAAAAAACAAAAAAAATTGAAACATGTATCCATTCATATATATATCTTCTTGTATTTACTAAGTGTGGGTCCCCTAAAACATCATTATGATAGAAAATGGAATATTTAGAAGCATTTTGCAAATACTTGAAGACTCTTTTCACTACAACCCAATGTTCACATCTAAGATTAGCCATCAACCGACTCAAGGCTTCAAGTGCTTGAGCAATGTCTAGTTTAGTACACAACATAACATGCATCAAACTATCAACTACACTAGCATATAAAAAATAATCCATATCTCCAATATGTGTGGGTGTTGTAGGACACTACTCAACTGAAATCTTAGTTCCCGTAGAAATTAGAACACTCAATGGTCTACAATCTACCATATGAAAACTTTCTAGCACAAAGCTTACATATTTACTTTGACTAAACCAAAAATTTTTATTTGTTTTGTCTCTCATAATCTCCATTCCTAATATATATTTGTAGCCCCCAAGTCTTTCATATCAAATTGTACTAAAATTTAAGACATCAAATCATGAATCACATACTTATTGTTACCGAAGCATAACATATCATGGAGTGATAACAAGAAAATAACCACCACTATGTTTTTAATACACATAGTGATTTCATTTGGATCTCATAAATCCCAATCCCAACATAAAAGAATCAAACTTTTGATATCACATTCTAGGAGATTGTTTGAGACCTATAAAGAATTTTTTAATTTGCAAATAAATAAATATTTACCCTTTTCAATGTTGTCCTTTGGTTGTGTCATATAGATCTCCTCCTTCAAGTCACCATGTAAGAATGTTGTTTTCACATCCATCTATTCTTTGTCTAAATCAAATGTTGTTGCTACAGATAATGGGTGCCTAATAGATGTTAACTTAGCAAATGAGGTAAATGTCTCACCAAAGTCTAGCCCCTTAACCTCATAATATTCTTTCACAACAAACCTTCCCTTTTTCTTTTCAACATTGTCATCTAGAACAATCTTCCTTTTGAATACCTATTTACATCTAATGGATTTATGTCCATCAAGCAATAGTACCATGTCCCATGTATCATTCTTTCTAAGTGCATAAATTTCCTCATACATGGACAATCTCTAGGACTTCTTATCTTCCATCTCCATTGCATCATTCACAATTCTAGGATCATTAGTGTTGGAAAATAAAGCAAATATACATCTGAAATAACACTGACTATACTTATACATATCTAGTTTTCTTCTTGTCAAGTGGACCTCCTTAATTTATTAGGCGGAATCTCTTCCTCCTCTTCTAAAATCTCTAAACCATCCTCTTCATCAGGTACATCATGAAATTATTGTTCAGTTTCTTGTCAATATTTCTCATTCATGTGTGCTTGTTGAACCACTAACTTATTCTCATCCACTTCTAGCTACACCACTATGGGAGAAGGCTTAACTTCTCCTTCCATCGACTTTAGCCCATCTATTTTGGAAACAAGACCTAGAGTCCTATGAATACATAGAGGCTTATAGTCATCAGTGGCAGGTTCTCTCGCCATCGACAATTGGGAATACATCAATGTCTCCTTATCGATGGATTCTTCAAGTGTTTGACCTCAACACCTTTATTCGCACTTGTAAGGATAAAATCGGTGCCTTGATACCTACTTTCATTATCAATAGGTTGTCTCACGTTTTTTAATGGTATACCTTAATGACTGGTAATCAAACAAAGTCTCGTTGTGTTCAACCTCATTTCCTTTATTCACATAATGTAGACTTGCACCTTTGGCATATCGTGTAGAAGACTTGAAGACATTAGTTCATAGTCACAACTTTCTTGAGTTGTTGCTATCTTTCATTGGACCAATACCTATATGACTTCAGTGATCATGGGAGATCAAATTGTACTCCATTGTATACATACATCTTCAGATTGATTTCTTGACTGGTTTTCACTGGGTCTTGTTTGTGACTATGACATCCTATGGCATGTATCTACTCTTGTATTGCCTATTCATGGTCATGGATAGTTGATTGGTATATTTCCGCATGGATATGTAATGTAATTCAAATTGGAAGCCATGTGCACAAAGTCATTATGGATTGTAATATTCTTATGAGCAATTAGTTCGTCCAACTGGGTCTCCATTACTCCACTTCTTGGTAATATAATGTATTTCATCCATCGCAAATACTCCTCTGACCTCACACATTAGGGGGCATTTGTTGTAGCAATATTTGGCTCACCATATGCAAACTTGCCTAGAGAGCCTTTTTCCATTTCCCTATGCAAACTTGCCTAGAGAGCCTTTTTCCATTTCCCTATGCAAACTTGAATTCCCTTTTTGCAGTTCCCATAGATAAAATTTGTATTTTTCCACATATACATGCCCTAACAGCTATACAACATGTGTATACGTAGGTTGCACCATTATAGCCCACGCACATTGGGTTTTGTGCTCAAAATTAAAAAATGGTGTCAGGTTTCTATGTCATGTCCCGAGATCCATGATCCTTGACCTTCCATATACTAGAAACCTTTTGACTCGATCCTTCAGTTCCATTTGAAGGCTATAAATGGGACATATCCAAGGTGTGGAAAATAGGAAAAGAATTCAACTTTGAGAGAAAAGTTACTCTAGAGAAATTATTCACTTCATATTGAGTTTGCATCCCTATGTCCTTTTAAGTCTGAACACATTGTTCAACCACCAAGATCTTCCCTATTTTATGGAGAACCTCATTATCTCTCTTATATGAGCTTGCCTTTGGTGGAGGATTGAAGTGGTGGAGGCCCAACTGGAAGGGACTTAGTTTCTCAGTTCTAAATGTGCCGACACAGAAGTTTGTCATTCATACACTTCTGTTGATTACATTTTGATAGAAATACTCTTTTCTCATCCAATTAATGTCTTGAAAATATTTGAATTGTTATTCCATGGGCATATTTGTTATGAATATTGATGGATTATGCTATTGAATGTGACAACTTTATATATTATCACCATATATTTGTGTATCTTGGTTGTTGAGGAAACATTGCAGGTGTATTGTGTTGAGTCAAGTGCTCAACAATGGATTTCATCGAATGTTTGGAAGAGGTAGGCTTTTTATATTGTCTTGTTAGCATATTTGTTTATATAGCATACTTGAGGTTAGAGTTGATTTCTACGGTCATTTTTGGCTGTTGTGGTTTACCCCATGCCATAGAGTGATTTTCCTCATACAAACCAGTACCAATTGTACATGTGCCATATATTTCAATGGTGTATGGGCTATGGCCTTGTCCATCTGCAACATCTTTGATGTTACTTGGAAGCTTGGACTCACCTACGCTATGGTCTAGATGGTGTCTTATTCATTTGGCATGGTACTTTCTTGTGCTTCTATTGTTGAGGGGAAGGGTTTTGTTCCCCTTTTAGGCCTTTTTGCTACTTGTATTTTTTTCTAGGACCTCTCTGATGTTGGCCAAATCATTATGTATCCTCCCTCGTTCGTGTTGTCTATCTTCGAATTCCTCGGTTGTGAGATCCTATACCCTTTATACGATAAGATGAACATCTTCCTAAGTGATTTTGTACTCAGGTATCTGCTTCTGGGCCTTGGCCTTCTTGCACGCCCCCCCTGTATGTATAATTGGCCACTTGGGTGGCCATGTTTCTTATGGGGTGGTTGTCAAAGGGGATTCCTGTTTTTTTGTGCCCCCCCTTCCTTGTTCTTCCTGGGCTGAGGAAGTGTCCTTGTTTCCTGACTGTGCATCATTCTTTGGAGAACTTCTCTTCTTCTGTTGTGCTAGCTTCTGAATGGGCTTCCCCTACTGTGTCAGCTTTTTGGGCACAACGTTGTCTCCTATAGGTGTCTTGGATGACCCTACTTCTACCTTCTTCACTTTTGGAATTTCCTTGGTAATGACTAGGATCCTCCAGTCATCTTCCCAGTCTCGTATTTCCATTTCCACCTCCTCTGCATTGATGCAATATCAAATATGCAACCATTCTTTCACTGGATCCATGCGCTCTTGGATCCACATGTTGTGTTGCATAGCCCTAAAATTGGTTACTCCTTGATACTGTGTGACTACTTCCAGAATTATCGTCCAAGTGTTAGTTATTCTCGCCTAGATGTTGCTGAAATACCGAGCAAAGGTGTCAGCATTGTCACTTCTTCATTTTGGGTCTGAAGTGATCCCCATTGATGTATACCACGATGCGCAAAAATTCTCTATCACAAAAGTAGGAGTATGGAGGCTCCTTCCACCCAATTAAATCTATTAGGATCAACAACCACAAATAGTGGAACTCTGTTCCTAAGTCTTGTGTGTCTTTGCAATTGTATAAGAAAAGGTTCAATAAATATGGTTCCCAACCAAGCACAGTGTCATTTGCGCACTGAGCTGCGACTGCGACCACCCTTGCAGGGACCTCCTCCTTGCGACATTTGTGTAGAAATTTGCACGCCATTAGTTTTGTGGCCATCTTGGTGGTTGCGTCGTTGATTCTTTTGATGATGATTTTGTGTGAGCCTCTCTCTGTCCCATATGTTTTCTTCATCTCTTTTGCGAGGGCCTTTTCTTTATTTTTTTCATCCAGGTACTACGCAGGACTTTCTCCCATTGATAGAAGATGATCCAGATTATTTTCGTCACTAAATGAGAGCGAATATATAATAAATAAATTCACAGAGATATCATAGATATCCAATAATATAACAAAAATGTATTAGATATGCAACCATAAACACAAATATACATTAATACTTGATTTCTATTAATGAAAGAAATGTACAGAGACTGTAAAAATAAAAAGTGAAAGACTTGCTCGAATGGTGGCAGCCTATCTCTGAGAAGGGATGTGACAGCTACTCGCATTCGCAAGAAGAGATTATTACAATGAGGCTCTAAGGGCATTTTAACATAAGGAAAATCCAAAACCCTAACCCCGGAAGATTAAAAGCCAAAAGGTTTGCGGGCCTCGATGGGGGTAGTTGATACGTCAACTTCCCAAGGGCATAACTTTTGCATACGATCTTTGTTTGGGGCACTCGATACATCGTTAGAAATATCTATATGAGGACTACAAATTTTGTGTGAGAGACATCAAACTTCATTCCATGTTGCTCCACGTTTTCCCAAAAATTGTCGTTTAGGGCCTCAAAATGGCTCTGGAAGTTACCAAAATTGCCAGAAAACAGTTTTGAGCTAGTTGGAAAAGGTGGGTGGCCACCGATATCCACCTGGATTAGTAGACCTGTGATGAATGCAATAAATTCTATGTCGATGGAGACAAGTTGTTCCATCCATAGGAAGCCTCCATGGAGGATTACCATCAACTTCTTGATGCAGTTATTTACTTCTTTCCCCTTGCCAAAGTGGGGAATCTCTTCAAGTTTCAGTTTCCATGTGTTTATTAGGCCTTCTACCCATTGCTTTGGATGCATAATGGGGTCTCCAAATGGTCATGTGCCTATGCTCTCCATGTACACCTGCTACGCAAATTCAGGGAATTTGTCGGTGTCCCATACATCCTGGTCTGCGTATCTCAACTTTTCCATGCAAACCAATAGCATTGGCATGGACTTCACCCCCTCTAGAATGCACAGTAATATGATTAAGGCATCAGGCTGCTTGCATGGGGACCACGCAATGGGATGTTTTCCCTTTCTTTTGACCGGCGCGCTAGAGGTCCTAGCCTCTGCTTCTCTATCTTTTGCGCCCAAGTCTAGGTGCTCGGTGATGTCTTCAACCTTTTATTTCTGTTGCTACACAAACCCTTCCCTGGGTTGTGGTCTCATCCCAACAACCTCTATCTGCTCGCTGGAACCTCCATTCTTTATGTGGGCTACTTCGACCCTCACAAGTTTTTGTAGGTTTCATGTGCCGACTGTTTCATAGCCCTGTGCACTATCATGCGATACAATTTCCCTCCTGACCGTCTTCGAGGCTCTTTCTTCTTCCTCGACTAGTGTGGCACTCACTAGTTCGACCTGCGGTGAAGGAATTGCATCGACATCAATGATTCCCTCTCTCTGTACCATTTCCTACTCTTTCTATGCGGTTTCTTGTGGTGACCTAAAATTGCTTCGAGTTTTCCATGAAGTTCAGCTTGGTATGCCAACCTTTGGAGGTTTCATTGTGGGTACTTATTTCTTTTATGAACAGCTTTGACTGCTTCGATCTCTGCACTCACCTGTTTTCCTATCGTCTTCATGCTTCCTAGCTCCGTGAATTTTTAGTTTCACAATAACTCTTGTTTGGCCCGTGTTTCCCCTTTATATAGAGGGTGCCTTGAATTCCATGAATATTATCGAAGAAGCCTCTTTGGATGCAATTAATGTGTTGAAGCTTGTCGACTACGCTTCATTTAATTCCATCAATGCTCCAATTCATGCCTTTTTCCCCTAACGATTAATTTTTCGCTTTTCCAATTGTTGGCCCCTTTTCCAATGTGCTACACTTTTTTAGTGCGTCGTGCATTTCTTTTGTGATTTCTCCTTAGTTCACAATGTTTTTCTTTCTATCAAACATATGTTGCGCACATACATTTTTTATTTTTGTCGTGCTGAGTCCACTATCTCTGCGCACGATATTTCCCAGTATTTTTTTTATTTTCTTTCTTTTCTATTTTTGTATTTCTATTTTTCTTCTTTTTCTCCTTTTTATTTCTTTTTATCATTTTTTTCCCTAAACTATGTTATAGTACAATATAAACATGCCTTTCTCATTGCGTTGTAATTTTTAAGAGTTAGTAGGTCAACTATCCCTGTACAGTTTTATATGACTACCATTGATCATTCCTTTCAGTTATGTGCCTGCTAAATCCTTTAGCTACACATATCCCGCATCTATGACAGTCTTTACTTCATACGTCCCTAGCCAATGCATTCTAAATTTACCAGGATGTTGAAAAACTTTACTATCATAGAGTAGGACTAGGTCTCCTTCCTTAAGACTCTTATTTTTAATATGTATGTCATGTTAGTCTTTGTCTCTTGCTTTCTATACTTCCTGATAAAATCCTGCCAGAATTATGTCATCTTCCATTTCCATTAGTTGATTTAACCTTTCCTTTACTGTGCCTCTTTCTGTCATGTCGGTAATCGTTGATATGTGTAGACTGGGTACCAGAAATTATAATGGAACCACTGCTTCCTGCCCATACACCAACCTGAATGGTGTCTTTCCTATCAGCTTCTTACATGTGGTCCTATATTCCCATAGTACTGCTGGTATTTTCAAGTCCCAATCATCCCTGTTGACATTGCATATCTTAGTCAAAGCATTATCCAAGATCTTATTGAAGGCTTATACTATTCCATTGGCCTGAGGATGGTATGGTGTACTCTTCTAGTGATAGACTTCAAACTCCTCAGTCATAGAACTGATAGTACTATTGATAAAGTGAGTACCTTAGTCACTCATCAAAATTCTTGGACACCCAAATCTGGTGGTCACTTGCTCAAACAATAAGTGTGTTGTTTTCTCTGCGCTGTAGTCTTTGATTGGTGTTGCTTATGCCCATCTTGTTAAGTATTCAATCGCAATAATGATATATCTAGCTCCTGACCTTTTTGCTAGTCGTTGGATTGGTCCCACAAATTCTATTTCCCATTTGTCAAATACCTACAAAGTTACTTATGTTCTTAGAGGAGTCTCATCCCTTCTGTTGGGTTTTCCAACCCTCTGTCAGACATCACATTTCTGGAAATATTCCTTGGGCATCTCTATGGACTGTTGGCCACCATAATCCCACGCTCAATACCTTCTGCTCGATAGATTTTCCTACATAATTTCCTCCATCTATACCTTCATGAGCTTCTTCCAAAATAATAGGCCTTTCATGTGTAAATGTGTTGAACCTGCACAAAATAGATATAGCTAAACAATGATACACACATTTGCAGAGAGAATAGAAGAAAGAAGAAGAAGGAGAGAAAGAATGAAATAATTATCATTAATTGTTGTGAATAATGAATAATTTACACATGATATACTCTGTATAGCTCAATAAGTGTGCACTGGAGGTGAACCAATGTGCCATAGTGGTGGTCTAGAGTGATATGGACACACACCAGCAATTACAGGAGTGAACTTCCACCTAGTCTAGTCTCTCAGGAAGTTACGAGAGTGAACTGCCACTTAGTTGAGTTAACTAGTCAACTAGTCTTCAGTTAACTGACTGAACAGAGAGTAGTGAGGAGTTAAACTAGGGAATCAAGGTTAATGCACTAGTTTGGCGATGATCCTAAGGAAAGGTCGAATTAGCATGGTGATAATCCCAATGTTGCATGGTGATAAAACCAATGCAACATATAAACTCAACTCAACTAGTCAAAATGAAGTGTCAACTGAAAGAGAATATTCTCCAGGTGGAATATTCTCCCCTAAAATATAGGATATTGGATAATGACTAATTATGACTAATAAAGAAGGAAAAACCTTAGGAAAAAGAAATCCTAGGTGTGTGCGAAGTAACTCCAACACCCCACCTGAACATCACTATGGTGAAAACAAAGAATGGATCCCAGCAACGAGGCCATGTTAGGTACCCAAATACAAAATATACATTGAAAATAAAGTCAGGAAAGAGAGAAAACCTCATGGTAAAAACACACCCTCAAGGTCCAATGTATGTAAAAGAAGAACTACAATTGCTAGGCAATTGTGTTCTTCACTCCAAGATGACTTCGCAGAGAATGAAACTTCTGCTTAGTGAAGGTCTTGGTGAAGATATCTATTGTTTGTTTCACTGAAGGATAGAACTGTAAGTCAATGATACCCTCATGTACTAATTCCTGGATGTAGTGCATGTGGATCTTGATGTGCTTCATCCACTGCGTCTAAGTTGGATCTCTGTAGAACTTCAGAGTGCTCCGGTTGTCACACCAGATGATGATTGACCAATGAAACTGAATGCCCAACTCATTGAGAAACTGTTGTAGCCAGATAACCTGAATGGTTATGTTAAATACCCCTCTGTACTTTGCCTCGACTAAAGATGGAGCAATGGCAACTTGCTTCTTGGTCGACCAATAGATAGGCCCAGAACCAAGACTGAGTGAGTAACCAGATGTGGACTTGAGATCAATGCTATCGCCAACCCAGTCATAATCAGTAAACCTAATGAGATATAATGTAGTGTCTATTTCATAATGAATCCCAAAGGTGATGGTGCCCTATACATATCGAAGGATAAACTTTGAAGCTTTCCAATGTAGCTCATGTGGCTCCTACATGAACCCAGAAACTGTGCCAACTGCATATGAGAGGTCTGGTCTGGAGTGTGTGAGATACAAAAAGCTCCCCACTAGCTATATGTATAGTGTGTTGTCAACCAATGGAGTCTCCCCGCCATCCTCAAGTTTGAATCCTGATAGGAAAGGAGTCGGAGCAGACTTGCATTATGTGATGTGAAATACCTCAAAGAGATCTTGTGCATACTTGGCCTAAGATAGTTTGATGTCTGATGCATCTTGACTAATCTTGAGTCCAAGGAAGAAGTGTAGTGGACCCATGTCTGTCATCAAAAACCTGTCATGTAGAATCCTCTTGACTGCAACAATCGCTGAAGTCGAGCACCCGGTGATCAACAAATCATCGACATACATAACTAAAATTAGAAGTGAATCAATTGTCCTGAGCATGTAGACATTCTGGTTTGATTTAAAAGGTACAATGTTCTGTGACAACAGGTAGGAGTCCATCTTGGCATACCATGCCCTCAGAGCCTGCTTGAGTCCATAAAGGGACTTCTTGAGTCGACAAAACAAAGATGAGTTCTGCATAAATCCCTGGGGCTGCTCCATGTAGATCTCCTCAGAGAGATCACTGTGAATAAATCCATTCTTCACATCCATATGATGGAATTACCGTCCTTTGGCTACCACAATGGAAAGTGCCAATCGTATGGAATCTGTCTTCGCTATTGGAGTGAAGGTCTCATCATAGTCAATACCATCAACCTACTGAAAGCCTTTGGCAATAAGCCTGGCTTTGTATCTGTTGATCTATCCATCCGTTGTGCTCTTGGTCTTGTAGACCCATCTTTATGTGACAAGTTTCCTCCTAGAAGGAAGGGGAACTAGATCCCAAGTATGGTTCTCAAGGAGGGAGTTGTACTCCTCCTGCATGGAGGATTCCCAAAAGGGATTTTGAGAAGCCTCATCATAAGACTATGGATCTGAAGACTGAACTAAGAAAATATGCCTAGAAGGAAATAGTTTAGTGGAAGTGAGTGCAAAAGGAGGCTCCCTGAAATCAGATCGAGTCCTCCTAGTATCGACTCGATCACCAATGAGATCCCCTGCATCTTGAAGAGTAGTTTGTGCCCACTTGGGCCTCTTCTCTGGCTCTTCTACTGCATCTGGATGCTTTGACTATGCATCTAACTGTATTGACTATGAATATGAATCTAAATAATCTAAGTCCTTTGAATCAGAACTCTCGTCTGAAGAATATTCAACATGTGCATGGTCATCATCTCAGACAGGTGAAAGAATGAAGGTGTCTGCATGTGACTGTTTAGGTGCATGCTAGACACTTTCCTAAAATTGGACACTACACTCAATGATGATCCGGTCCGATGAAAGATAAATAAGTCGATATCCCTTCACACCATCCGGGTATCCAACAAAAATGCACTCAGTTCTCTGTGGATCAAGTCCCTTCCTCTTTTCAGAGGGAATCCAGGCTCATGCACGTGAATCGAAAATATGAAAGTGGTTCACTTCTGGTTTGAGGCCTCTCCAAGCCTCATAGGGGGTCTTATCCTTGACAGATCTATGCAGAGATCTGTTTTGGATGTATGTTGCATAGTTAAGTGCTTCGGCCCATAATCTCTATGGTAGTGACTTTGCATGCAACATGCAAGATGCCATCTCCTTTAGAGATTGGTTTTTCCGCTCAACAACTCTGTTTTGTTGCGGAGTATAGGGAACTGTGTGTTGCAACCGAATCCCTTCCTCATGGAAAATATTATGGATCTCATGATTTACATACTCTCCCTCATTATCAGTTTGGATAAATTTGATCTTCTTTCCAGACTATATCTCAACCAAGGCTTTGAAATCTTTGAGGTGTTGAAAGACCTCAGGATTTTGCGTGAGAAAGTAGATCCATGTAAAATGTGAGAAATCATCAATAAAAATAAGAAAAAACCTCACTTTTTTGATCTATGATGTGGAAAAGGACCCATGAGGTCACTATGGATCAGATCTAAAGGTTTGGAAGCTCACTGAGACTTTCCTTTGTCAAATTTCTCCCGAGGGTGTTTTCCGAGAACACATCCCTCACATACTCCCTTAGAGAAATGGATGTTTGGTAGACCATCAACTAATATGTGCTTGATAAGTTGTTTTATGTATCTGAAATTAAATTGTCAAAACCTTTCGTGCCATATCCTACTACTTTCATCAACATGAGTAAGCAGTAAAGAAGAATTAGGTTCAATGAATTCACAAAATGTAAATAATCTAGATTGATGACTTACCTCACCGGTAGAAACCCTGGAGTTGGTTTGCATGTCGTAGATGTCCACGAAATTTGGTGTGAAGATGACTTTCTTTCTGGTGCTGGAATTCATCATCTGATACACAGAGAGAAGGTTGACAGAAAGTTTGGGAATGTGCAGCACATTCTCAAAGCTTTCATTGTTGAGTTCAATCCTTTCTTTGCTGGTGACTTTGACAAAAGAGTTGTCCCTAATTAGAATAGGAGGACCTTTTCATGCATCCAATGAAGAATAGAATACTTCTAAGGCATCCATGTGATATGATTCTCCCGAATCTATGATCCAATCATCGGGAGAGGAGTTGATGGAAATCAAGGCATGGCTAGAATTTCCTTTCTTGGAATTCAGATCTTTTGGCTTATTCTTCTTTTGCACCCTCGGGGATGTGATCTCCAAGGTTGTTTTTCTGAATTATTTTAGAAATCATATCTATTTGTTTTTTCATGCATGCATATTATGAATGGAATCCTTTGTGAAAGTACCTGCATTTCTCTCCTTTTCTTCCCTTTTCTCCTTTGGATCCGGAGGCATTGGTGAAGGGTTTTGTGTACCCTTCCTTCTTCAGATGTGCATGATATTTCCGCTTATATTTATATTTAGATTTTTGATATTTGTGGCTTCCATCATGCACAGTGACTTCATTCTCCCTTGGGCCTTTGATTGTTCCCATGTTGATGAGCTTGGTTTTCTCTTGTGTCAGGGATTCAATAAAGTCCTCAAGAAAAGGCCTCTTCCAGGTGGCTCCAGAGGTGAATCTGATAGTATGAAATGTAGATACGAATAAAAATAATTCAGTACCAAGATTGGAGAGAATGTTGAGAACCATTTGTTTCTCCTCCTTCAATTTATCAACCCTGCAAGCTTTGATTTGCGACAATAAATCCTTGAATTTTGTAAAGAAATCTTGGATATTATCGAAACTTTTTGGATCCAATGTGAGAAGATCCACCTCTAGCATGTTTCCCCTCATCTCATCATGTTTTCTAAAGAGCCCTTATAAGTTTTTCCATGCTTCAATGGGAGTCTTACAGGAAGATATATGAAAAAGGAGATCGGGAGAAATAGGACTGCAAATTGTTCTGAGTGCCTCATTCATGCGATTTAAGTACTTGGATTTTTCTATGGCTGATGTCAGTTATGTATCTGTATTCAAGGTTAAATTGTAAAACCCTATATATTGGATATGTATGGTTATTTTCTCCTTTCATGCAAAATAGTTGTAAGGTGTAAGAATGAATTCTTTTTGGAATTCCATCTTTCCGCCGTCTTCAATCTTTTATACCTGCAAAACATTTTGGTGTAGCTTTTTCTTAGAAGTTCATCGGCTCTGATACCATGTAAATGTGTTGAACCTGCACAAAATATATATATCTAAACAATTATACACACATTTTCATAGAGAATAGAAGAAATAAGAAGAAGGAGAGAAAGAATGAACGAATTCTCATTAACCGTTATGAATAATGAATAATTTACACATGATATACTCTGTATGGCTCAATGAGTGCACACTGGAGGTGAACCAATGTGCCATAGTGATGGTATAGAATGATCTGGACACACACCAATAGTTACGGGAGTGAAATTCCACCTAGTATAGTCTCTCAGGCAGTTACAGGAGTGAAATGCAACCTAGTTGAGTTAACTAGTCAACTAGTCTTCAGTTAACTGACTAAACATAGAGTAGTGAGCAGTTAACTCAGGGAATCAAGGCTAATGTGCCAGTTTGGTGATGAACCCAAGGAAAGGTTGAATTATCATGGTGATGATCCCAATGTTGTATGGTGATAAAACCAATGCAACATCTAAACTCAACTCGACTAGTCAAATTGAAGTGTCAACTGAAAGAGAATATTCTCCAGGTGGAATATTCTCCCCTAAAATATAGGAGACTGGATGATGACTAATTATGACTAATAAAAAAGGAAAAACATTAGGAAAAATAAATCCTAGGTGTGTGTGAAGTAACTCCAACATCATGTTCTAATACACACCTTCTCAAAATGTTATCTGCACCCATATTGTATAAGTGTCCTGCAATAAGTTGATAGTATGTAGCTTTGACTACCATATTTTTTTTCTACGTAGTGCTAAACTCTTATGGTGCAATCCTTGTGTTTAATTATTCAATAATATCAACAAATTATTAATCAACTACTTGTAATCAAAATATTTGTGCATCGGGGAAGTTGTCTTCCAATTTAGTAGGTTCTCTTCATTAGTTACCCTTGACAGGTGATCAAGTCTTGCATTTAGATTTCTAGGTTTGACTATTACTTCAAAATACAATTCTTAAAATAACAATAGCCATCTACAAATCCTCCCC
>ML783434.1:82195-95732 GCA_009831015.1 Picea engelmannii | reverse complement strand
CTAGGTATTTGAGAGAAGAATGGTCTGTGAACATCTTAAAGTGTTTACCCAATAAGTAGTGCCTGAAATTTTGAAGTGCATATACCATGGCTAGGCCTTCTCTTTCTGTGGTGTTGTAGTTATGCTCTGACTCTGAAAATTTTCTTCTTGCAAAGGCTATAGGATGGTCTAAATCGCATGCTCCTAGCTACGCCAAAATTTCTCCAAGTGCTATGGCTGATGCATATACATGCACATGAAATGTATTTTCCCAATTTGGGAATACTAGGATAGGTGTTGTGACAATTTTTTTCTTTTAAGGTGTACAACCCTTGTTGACAGTCCTCATTCCACTAAAATTGAATATCCTTATTTAATAATTTTTACATTGGTGGTGTAACATACCAGCTATAAAAAGTATGTAGAACAAAAATAAAATGCTAGAAATGGCAGAATAACAACAATATAACCAGAACAATCACCACAATAACACTGAAATGATATAAGAATAACAACATAAATAGAACTTTGATTCTGAGAGCAATGTTCATGGGCCTCTTCGAGGGGGAACCCTCCATTCGAGAAGAGCTCTATTACAATAATATCCAAGCTAGGGTTCTCATACCCTCGACTCCTATTTATAATCAAAAGAAGCATCTAGAGGAAGATCCTTCTAGAAGCAAAAGCTTGTATTAGGTCTTATTACATTCGACTTATTCTATTTTATTACAAGGACTTATTAATGTTTACCTTTATTACATCCAAATATATTGTTCCTCCTATGTGCGGTTTAGGAACCTAACATGTCCCCCCCCTTAAAAACAACCTTGTCCTCAAGGCTTGAGATGTGGAAATTGTTGCAGAATGGTAGATGGTTCCCAAGTGGCATCTACTAGAGTTGTATCTTTCCACTGGACTAACACTTCCTTGATGGTTCTCTAACACAGGAAACGCTAACGCTATTCCAAAACTGCTTGTGGATGTAGCCAAATGGATCCTTTTTCGTCTAACTCGGGAAGGTTGGTTTGAATTTGGCACTTAGTTCCAATCACCTTCTTTAAGCATGAAACATGAAAAACAATATGTAGCTTAGAATGACTGGGAAAAGCTAACTGATAGGCCACCTATCCCACAGGCTTGAGAACGTTATAAGGACCATAAAATTTGGGCGCTAGCTTCTAACAATGCTTGACCTTGAGAG
This sequence comes from Picea engelmannii, assembly GCA_009831015.1. Lineage (NCBI taxonomy): Eukaryota > Viridiplantae > Streptophyta > Pinopsida > Pinales > Pinaceae > Picea > Picea engelmannii. Next base: position 94,552 of record ML783434.1, on the reverse strand, counting down.
AATTTTTCTTGTAAGGTTGTAGTTGAGAAACACGTGATCCCCTTCTGAAAATTGATGTTTAGAGCAACCTTGATCTGCTTGTTGCTTCATGTGATTATATGCCATGACCAAATTCTCTCTGAGGGTGCGGAGAATAGCCTCTTGAATTGTGATAATTTGGTCAACCACCCGAACCTTTGAGACACCAGGTAAATATGAGAGAACTAAATGTGGTTGTTGTCCATATACCACTTCAAAAGGAGTCATGTGTGTAGCTGTATGTTATGAAGTATTGTACCACCATTCAGCTAGGGGTAACCATTGATCCCACTAATTTTTCTTTTCTGAGGCAAAACACCTCAAATATGTTTCCTGTAATATACCAGATATAAAATTTATGCAGAACATAAATAAAATGCTAGTAATGGCAGAATAACAACAATATAACCAGAACATTCACCACAATAACACTGAAATGATATAAGAATAACAACAAAAATAGCACTTTGAATCTGAAAGCAATGTTCATGGGCCTCTTTGAGGGGGTAACCTCTAGTTGAGTAGAGCTCTATTACAATAATATCCAAGATAGGGTTCTCATACCCTCGTCTCCTATTTATACAAAAAAGAAGCATCTAGAGGAAGATCCTTCTAGAAGCGGAAGCTTCTATTAGGTCTTCTTACATCCGCCTTATTCTATTTTATTGAAAGGCATTATTAATATTGACCTTTATTACATCCGAATATATTGTTCTACCTATGTGCAGGTTAGGACCCTAACATGTCCGCCCCCTTAAAAACATCCTTGTCCTCAAGGCTTGAGATGAGTAAAATGCTGCAGAATGGTAGTTGGTTCCCAAGTGGCGTCTGTTGGAGTTGTATCTTTCCACTGGACTAGCACTTCCTTGATGGTTCTTTGATGTAGGCGACACTCACACTGGTCCAAAACTACTTCTATTTGTAGCCAAATGGATCCTTCTTCAACTAACTCTGGAAGGTTGGTTTGAATTTGGCACTTAGCTCCAATCACCTTCTTTAAGCATGAAACATGAAAAATAGGATGTAGCTTCAAATGGCTGGGAAAAGATAACTGATAGGCGACTTGTCCCACACGCTTGAGCATGGTATAAGGACCATAAAATTTGCGTGCTAGCTTCTGACAATGCTTGGCCTTGAGGGACGTTTTCTTGTAAGGTTGCAGTCGAAGAAACACCTGATCCCATTTTGCAAATTGACGTTCAGAGCGACCTTGATCTGCTTGTTGCTTCATGTGATTTTGTGCCATGACAAAATTCTCCTTGAGGGTACGGAGAATGGCCTCTCGAGCTGTAAGTGTTAGGTCAACTGCCTGGACCTTCGAGGCACCCGGTAAGTATGAGAGAACTGAAGGTGGCTTATGTCCATATACTGCTTCAAAAGGAGTCACGCATGTAGCTATATGGTATGAAGTGTTGTACCACCATTCAGATAGGGGTAACCATTGAGCCCACTGAATTTGCTTTTTCGAGGCAAAAAACCTCAAATATGTTTCCAAACACTTGTTGACAACTCCATTTGGCCATCAGTCTGGGGATGATAAGTTGTGCTAAGATGCAATTTTGTGCCTTGTATATTGAACAATTCTTGCCAAAAATTGCTTGTGAAAGTTGGGTTGCGATAAAAAACAATAGAGTGCGACATGCCATGAAGCTTGAAGACCTGATCCATAAAGATTTGAGCCACCGTGGATGTTGTAAACAGGTGTTGAAGGGCATAGAAATGAGCATACTTGGAAAGGTGATCAACAACCACCATGATGATGGATTTATTTCCCGATTTGGGTAAGTCGGTAATAAAATCCACATAGATATCCTTCCAAATAGCAGGTGAAATCGGGAGCGTTTGTAGTGTGCCCAACGTTTTGACTGTTTCTCCCTTGTTGTGTTGACACACGTCACATTCAACTACAAAATTACGAATGTCCTGTTTCATACCATCCTAGAAAAAGGAATGTTTGACCCCGTCATAGATTTTGGTGAACCCGGAGTGCCCTGTTGTGGGTGTAGCATGAAGCTCAGAAAGTACCGTGGATTTAAGCTTTGATTGTTTACTTAAATACAAACAACCTTTGTATCGAAGTTCCTCATGGAGACAAGAGTTCCCTGGGGAAGATGGAGCATTGGACTGCAATTGTTGGATCAACTGTGAACTTTTGGGATCTTGTAGCCATTCCTAGCAAACGACTTGGAGCCAATTTGGTACAATGAATGAAAGAAAAAAAAGGGATCCTTCATCTTCATATTTTCGGGAAAGTGCATCTGCAACCACATTGTCTTTGCCTTTCTTATAAATGGTCTCATAATCATGTTCAAAGAATTTAGTCACCCAATTTTTGTTGTTCTAGGGAGGAAATGAATTGTTCTAGAAAACACTTGAGGCTTTGATGGTATGTCTTAATTTGGAACCGTTGCCCCAATAGATAAGGACGCCACAGATCCACGGCATGCAAAATAGCTAACATTTCCTTTTCATAGATGGATTTGCCCATATTTATTTTAGATAGTTGCTTGCTGGTAAAGGCCAAAGGTCACCCTCTTGCATAAGGACAACACCAATTCCTTTCCCTAAGGCATCACATTCCAACACAAAGGTATTTGTGAAATCGGGAAGGGCGAGGACTAGAGTGGTGCACATGGCCATATTCAAGGTTTGAAAAGCTTCAGCAACAGCTGGAGTCCAAGTGAAAGAGTTATTTTTTAGGAGAGCAGTGAGAGGTGCTGCAATTTTCCCATAATTCTTAACAAACTTGCGATAATACCCTTTTAAGCCTAGAAATCCACGCAAGCTCTTAAGAGTCTTTGGGTGAGGCCAGTCTTGCATAGCTTCAATCTTTTTAGGATCCACCTTGACGCCATCTTTGCCAGCCAGATGAACCAAGTATTCTACTTCTGAGGCGCCAAAAGAACATTTAGATTGCTTTAGGAAAAGTTGGTGCTGAGAGAGTAGATAGAGAACTTGATCCACATGAGCAAGATGGTCTATCTAGGTTTTTCTATAGATGAGGATATCATCAGAAAAAACTAAGACAAAATGGTAGATAAAAGGATGGAAGACATGATTCATGAGGCTTTGGAAGGTGGAGGGGGCATTACACAAGCCAAAGGGCATGACCAAAAACTCATAGTGGCCCTCATGAGTTCTAAAGGTAGTCTTGGGAATATCTACCTCTTTCATACGTATCTGGTGGTAGCCTGAACAAAGCTCCAGTTTAGTGAAGAATTGGGCACCCCTCAATTCATCCAGGAGGTCATCAATGACAGGAATGGGGAATTTGTCTTTGATCGTAAGTTTGTTGAGGGCATGGAAGTCAGGACACATTCACCAAGAACATTCTTTCTGCGGGACCATGACCATAGGAGACTAATAGGGGCTCGCACTAGGGCGGATAACACCTGCATTAAGGAGTTCCTAGACCATTTTCTCAATTTGATTTTTTTGGGAAAAGGGGTGACGATACGGATGGATATTGGGAGAAAGGATTCCTGGTACAAGGGGAATGGAATGATCATGAACACCACAAAAAGGAGGGAGGCCTTGGGGAGTGGAAAATACCAATTGATGTTTAGAAACGATGGCTTGGAGGTATTGCGGTACGGAGGGTGTCTTTGTTGCTTGTATGGCATGGAGTTGGGCGATAACACCAGAATGACCCTTTTTGAGCAGCTTTTCCATGCGATGGGAACTAATGATCTCAGGTGAACTGATGATGATGCCTTGGAACTTGTATTGGTGGCCCTCATGGTTGAATTGCATGGTTAAGTCTTTAAAATCCATGAGAATGGGACCCAAAGTCCTTAGCCAATCTGCACCCAGCACAATGTCACAACCTCGCATGTCGATAGTAAACATATGGGATTTTAGGTGGTAGTCACCAATTTGGAGACGCACATTTTCACAACACCCTCCACATTTCATGGAACCACCATTGGTAATCATGATTTGGAAATTATTGATGGCATAGATGTAGAAATGAGTTTCTTTGGCAATGCGGCGATGAATAAAATTATGGGTGCTGCCACTATCAATCAGAATGATGACCTTCCGATGCTTGATGTAATCGATTAGCTTGAGGGTTTGGGGAGTGGAGAAGCCAGTGAGAGAATTGAGGGAAATGACTGGTTCTACTTCGGGAGGGTCTGAGGGAGGGGTTATGTCAGTGGATTTAGGTGATTCAGACATAGAGGGAGTTTCTTCATCTTCTTTCGAAATCTCCTCGAAGATGGCCATACAAATATTTTGTTCTTTACATTTGTGGCCTTGGAAATATTTGTCATCACAGTTATAACAAAGGCCTTTGATTTGGCGTTCAACCATTTCAGCCCGGGTAAATTTTTGGTTCTTTAGTGGAGCAGAGGGAGTAGTGGGATTTATTGGTTCAGGGAAAGGGATGAAGGAGGGTTTGTGGTTTTGAGAAGATACAACCTGTCATGCTTCTTTAGCTCTTTTGGTAGCCTCCACCCAACTCTCAGGCCGAGCCATGAGGACATGGGCCCGAATTTCATCTTTGAGGCCGCTGATAAAACACTCTCAGAAAAAGGCATCAGACATGCCCTATGTTCTAAAAGCCAGGCACTCAAAGGCAGCTATAAAGTCTTCCACTATTCCTAATTGTTTCAGCTTTGTCAAATGGTCCAAATGGTTGGTGTCAATGTCAAAGCATTCATAAAGATCTGTTACAAATTATGTCCAAGCAATATACCCTTGACGATAAATTTTTCTCCATTGCCACCATTGCCAACATTCTTGATCTAGATGGAGAACACCATACCGGAGTTTGGCCAAGTCATTTGTAATGCTGTATAAAGAGAAGTAATGTTCCATTTGGGTTACCCAACCAGTGGGGTTCGAGCCATCAAATTTGGTCACATCCACCCATGGAAGGCGTAGGTCATGTTGAAAGTGATGGTTCTACAAGATATGGGAATGAGAGGAATGGTCACCTTCAGTATGTGGGGGTGAGGAAGAGGAAGGGTTATCTGTAGGGATATGCAGTTTGGTGCAGAGTGCCGAAAAGACCGATTCAAGCTGGGTGGTGATGTCTTGTTTGATTTCGCCCATTGAGGACTGCATGGCTGTATTGATGGCAGCGACATTGGCACTGAGTTGTTTCACTTCTTATTGGGTCTCAATGAAACTAGATTGCAAGGTGTTGAAGTGAGCTTCCAAGTCTTGGCTACGATTATGGGCCATGAGGATGGGGGAACTAAAAAGGGGCGGGCAGGGTAAAAAAATTTTGCCAAAAAAATGATATGGATGAATGTGATAAGGGTGAAGAGATGAATCCAATGGAATAGGTCTGAAATAATGGTGAAAAAATTTCCAGACTCAGAGAGGAAATGCCCAAATGCTTAACCAGAAAGAAATGTGTATTTACTTGGCAACTCGAACATAGTTGCACGGCAATAGATCTTGTCTATTTTAATTTTTGTATGTTTCTTTCCCCAAGGGTTAGGTATTCAAGGGTTCTATAGGCATGGGTTTTCCCTGTTGTATAGCTCTCTGATATATGTGTAGGGTCCAACAGTAGTACTTGGCCCAATATCTCAAGGCACTAACTAAGGAGGATAGACTGTACCCTTAGCCGTACTACCTGACTACCTAGGTACTAGAGAGTATCTTCCTGAGTGCTATTCTCAGTGACACTATAGCAGTCAAGTGGTTGATCAGTTTATCTAAAGAGGGCTTCAGGTAATCTAGGCCGATCCGTACACAGGTGTTGTCTGATGTGCTACCACTCGAAGGGGTACCAACAGGGGTTACAAGGGTGGCCAACAGATGTGTGCTTAAGTACCACTTGTATTTCCTACGTGTATGAATCCCTCAACCATGGTTTTATGTGCATAACGACATATCTTTGTGGCTTAAAGATGCCAGAATACGTCTCTACCCTGAAAAAAAAATTAACCCACACTTTCTGTTGAGGAAAGTGCTCTGATACCACTTGTAATATACTAGATATAAAATGTATGCAGAACAGAAATAAAATTCTAGTAATGGCAGAATAACAGTAATATAACCAAAAAATTCACCACAATAACACTGAAATGATATAAGAATAACAACAAAAATAACACTTTGAATCTGAAAGCAATGTTCACGGGCCTCTTCGATGGGGCAACCTCCAGTTGAGCAGAGATCTATTACAATAATATCCAAGCTAGGGTTCTCATACCCTCAACTCCTATTTATAAAAAAAAGAAGCATCTAGAGGAAGATCCTTCTAGAAGAGGAAGCTTCTATTTGGTCATCTTACATCCTCCTTATTCTATTTTATTGAAAGGCCTTATTAATATTGACTTTTATTACATCTGAATATATTGTTCTACCTATGTACGGGTTAGGACCCTAACATTTCCAAACACTTGTTGACAACTTTCATTTGACTTTCAGTCTGGGGATGATAAGATGTGCTAAGATGAAATTGGGTGCCTTGTAGCTTGAGCATTTCTTGCCAAAAATTGCTGGTGAAAGATAGGTCGTGATCAGAAACAATAGAATACAGCATGCCATGAAGCTTGAATACCTGATCCATGAAAATTTGAGCCACCATGGATGTTGTAAATGGGTGTTGAAGAGCACATAAATGAGCATAATTGGAAAGAAGATCAACAACCACCATGATGACTGATTTATTTCTTGATTTGGGTAAGCCTGTAATAAAATCCATAGAGATATCCCTCCAAATAGCAGGTGGAATCGAAAGAAGTTGTAGTGTGCCCAGAGATTTGACTATTTCTCCCTTGTTGCGTTGACAAACATCACATTCAAAGACAAAATTATGAATTTCTTGTTTCATACCATCCTAGAAAAAAGAACATTTAACCCTGTCATAGGTTTTGGTAAACCTAGAGTGCCCAACTATGAGTGTAGCATGAAGCTCAGAAAGTATCGTGGATTTAAGTTTTTATTTTTTACTTAAATACAAATGGCCTTTGTATTGAGGCTCATAATGAAGCCAAGAGTACCCTGGGGAAGCTGGAGCATTGGAATGCAATTGTTGGATCATATGAAAAATTTTGGGATCATGTAGCCATTCCTGGCGAATGGCTTGGAGCAAATATGGTACAATGAAGGAAAGAGAAAAAAGGGATCCGTCATCTTCATATTTTCGGGAAAGTGCATCTAAAACCACATTGTCTTTTCCTTTCTTGTAAATGATCTCATAATTATATCCAAAGAGCTTAGTCACCCATTTTTGTTTCTCCGGGGAGGAAATGCATTGTTCCAGAAAATACTTGAGGCGTTGATGGTCTGTCTTAATATGGAAGCATTTCCCCAATAGATAAGTGCACCACAGATCAACGACATGCAGAATAGCCAACATTTCCTTTTCATAGATTGATTTGCCCGGATTTCTTTCAGACAGTTGCTTGTTGGTAAAGGCCAAAGGCCGATCCTCTTGCATCAGGACAACACCAATTCCTTTCCTTGAAGCATCACATTCCAAGACAAAGATCTTTGTGAAATCAGGAAGGGCCAGGACTAGAGTGGTGCACATAGCCATCTTCAAGGTTTGAAAAGATTGAGCAGCTGCTGGAGCCCAAGTGAAAGAGTTCTTTTTTAGGAGTGCAGTGAGAGGTGTTTCAATCTTTCCATAATTCTTAACAAACTTGCGATAATAACATGTTAAGCCCAGAAATCCATGCAATATTTTTAAAGTCTTTGGGTGAGGCCAGTCTTGCATAGCTTCAATCTTTTTAGGATCCACCCTGATGTCGTCCTTGCCAACCAGTTGACCCAAGTACTCGAATTCTAAGGCACCAAAAGCACATTTAGACTGTTTCAAGAAAAGTTGGTGCTCAGAGAGTAGATGGAGAACTCGATCCACATGAGAAATATGGTATGTCCAAGTTTTTCTATAGATGGGGATATCATCAAAGAAAACTAAGAAAAAATGACGGAGAAAATGATGGAAGACATGATTCATGAGGCTTTGGAAGGTGGAGGAGGAATTACACAAGACAAATGGCATGACCAAAAACTCATAGTGGCCCTCATGAGTTCTAAAGGTAGTCTTGGGAATGCCTGCCTCTTTCATACGTATCTAGTGGTAGCCAAAACGAAGATAAAGTTTAGTAAAGAACTGGGCACCACTCAATTCATCCAAGAGGTCATCAATGATAGGAATGGGAAAGTTTTCTTTAATGGTAAGTTTGTTGAGGGCACAGAAGTCAGGACACATTCTCCAAGAACCTTCTTTCTTCAGGACCATGACCACATGAGAAGAGTAGGGGCTCATACTAGGGCGGATAATGCTTGCGTTAAGGAGTTTCTGGACCATTTTCTCAATTTCATTTTTTTGGGAAAAGGGGTGACGATATGGATGGATATTGGGAGGAAGGCTTCCTGGTACAAGGGGAATGGAATGATCATGAACACCATGGGAAGGAGGGAGTCCTTGGGGAGTGGAAAAGACCATTTGATGTTTAGAAAGGATGGATTGGAGGTCTTGTGGCACTGAGTGTGTCTTTGTTGCTTGTATGGCATGGATTTGGGGAATAACACCAGAATGACATTTATTGAGAATATTTTCCATGCGATGGGAACTAATGATCTCAGGTGAACTGGAGGTGATGCCTTGGAACTTATATTGTTGGCCCTCCTGGTCAAATTGCATGGTTAATTCCTTAACATCCATGAGAATGCGACCGAAACTCCTTAGCCAGTCTGCACCCAACACAATGTCACATTCGCCCATGTCGATAGAAAACATATGAGATTTTAGGTGGTAGTCACCAATTTGGAGACACAAATTTTCAGAACACCCTACACATTTCATGGATCCACCATTGGCAATCGTGATTTGGAAATTATTGACTGCATGGATGTTGCAATGAGTTTCTTGGGCAATGTGGCGATGAATAAAATTATGGGTTCTTCCACTATCAAACAGAATGATGACCTTCCTATGCTTGATGTAACCGATTCGCTTGCGGGTTTGGGGAGCAGAGAAGCTAGTGAGAGCATTTAGGGAAATGACTGGTTCTACTTCAGGAGGGTCTGAGGGAGGGGTTATGTCAATGGTTTTAGGTGACTCAGACACAAGGGGAGTTTCAACATCCTCTTCTGAAATATCCGAGATGGGCATAAAAATATTTTGTTCCTTACACTTGTGGCCTGGGAAATATTTTTCATCACAATTATAACAAAGGCCTTTGAGTTGGTATTCAACCATTTCATCCCTGGTCAATTTTTGGATCTTTAGGGGAGCGGAGGGAGTAGTGGTATTTGTTGGTTTAGTGCGAGGGATAAAGGAGGGTTTCTGGTTTTGAGAAGATACAACCTGTTGTTCTTCTTTATCTCTTTTAGTAGCCTCCACCCAACTCTGAGGCTGAGCCATGAGGACATGGGCCCGAATCTCATCCTTGAGGCCACTGATAAAACACTCTCGAAGAAAGGTATCAAACATGCCCTCTATCCAAAAAGCTAGGAGCTCAAAAGAAGCTATAATGTCTTCTACTATGCCTAATTGTTTCAACTTTTTCAAATGGCCCAAATGGTTGGTGTCAGTGTTAAATCATTCATAAAGATCTGCCACAAAGTTTGTCCAAGCAATATACCCTTGACGAGAATTTTTTCTCCATTGCCACCATTGCCAATTACGTTCTTGATCTAGATTGAAAACACCATACCGGAGTTTGTCCAAGTCATCTGTAATGTCGTATAAAGAAAAATAATGTTCCATTTGGGTTACCCAAATAGTGGAATCCGAGCCATCAAATTTGGTCGCATCCACCTGCAAAAGGCGTAGGTCACGTCGAAAGTGATGGTGTTGAAAGTTATGGGAATGAGAGGAATTTTCAGCTTCAGTATGTGGAGGTGGGTCAGATAAAGGGTTATCTATAGGGATATGCAGCTTGGTGCAGAGCATCAAAATGACATATTCAAGCTAGGTAGTCAGGTCTTGTTTGATTTCCTCCATTGAGGACTGCATGGTTGTATTGATGGCGACAACATTGGCACTAAGTTGTTTCACTTCTTGTTGGGTCTCAGTGAAATTAGATTGCAAGGTATTGAAGCGAGCTTCCAAGTCTTGGCTACGAGTATGGGTCATGATGATGAGGGAACCGAAATGGGGCAGGTGGGTCAAAAAGTGATCCAAGAGGCTCCCCAGACTTATAAAATGCTCAAAAATCAAAGTTCTCAGAATTGGATGAAACCAATTCAATTGTGACCAGCTCGTCATGTTGATTCTGGTAGTAGATTTACTTCTTCAAGCGGGCTCTGTATGCGAAATTTATCGCGTTCTGATCGAAAACCCAAACAGTTAAAAAGTCAAAGGTCAAACTAGAAAAAAGTCAATGCTGACGTCAGCATGACGACAACGTGACATCACCAAAGACACCTCTTGATGTTGATGTGGTAGAGACAAGTGGTGACATGTGACTGGGTAGATGGTGTAGACTTGGACCAATAGTAATGTGGCACTTGTCAATTTTTGGGCAAATGTGGTGGTGCCATGTGGCCCAGGCATGGGCAGCCATGTGGCACTCAGTCATCAAACATGTGGCAAGTTAAAAAAATAGTTTTGGAGTCCACGAGTTTTGAACCCACAACCCCAACAACAAGCCAACGCCTTGGGGATAGCTCCAACACCAACACGCCCACCATAAGACTTATGAATATGAGCCAAAGTTATATTATTTAACTTGTAATGTGTATTATGGTGGCAGAAAGGGGGGGTTGGGGCTAAGCCCCCAGCCCATGGTTACGATATGTAATATGACCCACCGTCTAGGCATGGGGCACGGACTATCCAGCATAACCACAAATGCACGTTTAAAGGGGAGGTCACGTGGAGTGCACCACGAATCCAGGTGCTAGCGTGGTTTAAGGGCCAACACTTAGCCTTTTGGGCTAGCGCTTGGCCAAATATAGTGCATATGACCATTCTGAAGGGGCGGACGCCATTGTTTTTGGGGGCTTAACCATATATTAAAGTTTAAAAGTGGGTTTTTAACTCTGTTATGTAAGTTTTAATTATTTTGCCTGATATTATGAACAGGAAGTGGTTTTTTGGGCATATCTTGGCCATTTGAAGGGGGATTTAATCCTAGAAAGAGGACATATCTTGAGGGAAGTTGGGATTCCTCATCTGAGCCTTGAAAAATATAAGAACCAAGCCTTTTGAATATTTTAGGAGACTATTTGATGCAGGGTTTTGAAGGGGCAATTTGTAAATTTTGGCCTTTTCTCATGTTTTGAGAGGCGTTTTTCTCATGTTGTTGAGAAGATTTTGATTGTGCATGCATGAATCTGGGCAAGGAGGTGTTGTACATAAGACATGAAGCATGTAATGTAACAACAAAGAGCATTGTAAGAGAACTTTGAGCATTTTAAAGAGCAATAAAGAGGTCCTCCACTTGGAAGTGGGCCCGGAGACATAGCCAACGACTGGTGAACTCTGTTATCAACCTCTTGTCTCTATTTCTCTTTCTATTTTGTTGTTCTATTCTCTTCATTTGCAGCATGAATATTAATGGCTGATCTCTTTATACATTAATAAGCATCAAGTAAAAGTCACATTTGATATTCTGCAAACAAGATAACAAGTTTATGTATTTCACATTCTTAACGATCCGATGCAAAAAGTACATTAAACTAACTTGCAATTTATCAGTAATACCTTCGTTTTTGGATCAAGTTTAAGGTATCAGAGCATTTGGTTGTGAAGGTTTGACAGGAATTTCAAGCATTGGATGCTCACGAGAGCAAAACTCAAGCGAGGAGAAGGCCAACTTGAGGCTCTTGACATAGAGATTCAAAGGTGACCGCATAAGCAAGAGATGTCTTCACCATGGAAATTGGGTCCCTTCAAATCTGAAGATGATTTATTCGAGGCCTTTAAATTGATGCAAGCCATGGTAGAGGAGATTTACCATGAAAGAGGTCAGCGAAGGAATCCAAAAGTTGAAGAAGGTGAATCTTTGTTAAGAGAAGAAGGAGGAGTTGGAGGTGGTGGACCTTCAGAACCTTCTTCTCCTTCATCCTCATCATCTAATAATGAAGAAAGTGTACATTCCTCCAAGGATAAGCAAAAAACTCAGCATTCTTCTTATATTCCATTATTAAAGTTAGATGTAAAGTTTCAATTACCCACTTATGACGGTGAATTAGATGCATAAAAGCTAGATAATTGGGTGAGACAATTAGAAGTTTATTGCAGGATACAAAAGATTGTTGATGATGAAACTATGATCCAACTAGCAAGTCTCAAATTGGGAGGCACAACTCTCATATGGTGGGAAAGCAGAACTAGAGATGATCTTAAGAAAAGTGGTAAAACAATCTCTTCCTGGAATGATTTTGTTATTGCATTAAAACAATAGTTTTACCCTT